>VZUI01059952.1:0-12694 GCA_013401135.1 Cettia cetti | reverse complement strand
GAAGGACCCTCGGAGGGGAGCTCTGCCATTTCAGACCTTGCTGTCCCTCCAAGGGAGACTGTCTTCCCCTGTGGGGGCCTCAGGGGCTCCCACAGAAATTACTGCTATTCTCAAAGGTATCATCAGCTAATAAAGAAATCACATTATTAACCTAAATAGCAAGGTAAAATTTACATCTCTCTGTTATTATGATTTCAAACTGTTAATTCACATACTTTATTGTAGGTAGACTTAGTATAGATAAGGAACTCTACTCCAAACTGTTACTTTATAATTCTTTTTCTAGTTCAGGTTTTCTTTTTCTGGTTGTTTTTGTGTTTTGTTGTCATTTTTTTAATCCAAAAATCTAAGTGCTGGTGAACATTCTTCAGCCAAAATCTTTACATCACACGGATTAAAAATTGGTGGTTACTGTGTGGCTTTTAAGTGTCACCTTTGTTTACAAATCCTATTTTATGTTTCATCCTCTGGCTTTACTTCTGTTTACAAACATGGCAAGACTTTTAAATCTCAGAGAAAGGTAAAAGAAAGTGTCCAAATAACAGGTTATAAGTGGATAACCTATTTCTCTTTGGCTGGAAAACTTTCAACATCTGGCTTTGGCAAACAAAGGCCATTTTGAAATGGTGTTTGGGCTGTGACTGAACCCACATGGAAATTGTATTTACAGCACAGGAGTTGTCAAATAACAGTCAAAGTAATTTGGGCATCACAGAAAATAATAGAGTGATTCTAGTGCTTTCTGTGAAAACCTTTAAACTCTCATTTCATTAAAAATTCCTGTCTGCAGCTGATAGCAGAGATTTACTGGGTTTCACCATCTGTGCAGATTAATGTTTCCTAAAGGAGAATGAATGCAACAGATGAGATGGTTGGCTTTTAAGATCAAACAAAACCTGAAAGTACAATCTCTTCCCTGACTCCTGCATCTTACACCTGTTTCCTTTTAATCACATGACTGAATTGTTTAGGAGAAACAATTCCAGCTTTCCTTAAAGCTGATTGGTTTGAAGATTGCAGATCACCAAGATTCTTGTGGGCTGGTAGCTGTGGAGAATTGGTGATTTTATTGGGTAGATTTTATTACATACAGGTTGAACACCTTCTTTAGATGTTATTGTGTTCATATCCAAGAAACATGTCTTCACCAAACAAGTACAGTGATTTAAAGGCATTTCAGTAGGTGCTCCATGCTGGATTAGCAGTGACAACCAATGTGGGGAAGCTCAACTGCCTCCAACCCACACCCCTGTTGTTTTCAATCTCATCTCCTTCTTTTTGACTGGCCATAACTAATCTTCCGAGGGGATTGAGCATGTGATTAATTTCAATTGTGATTTTAAATCAATTCTTTGTCACTACATATTTTACAGTGTTATAATTTTAAATTAAATTAGCTTCCATTACATTACCACACATCAAACACCGAAATAAATTCTTGGCAGTGGTCACTGTATTATAATTCATCAATAAAATTAACAGAGTTTCTGGGTTTCCCAGGAAATGGGATCATTAATTTGACTGTTTCTTGAGGGCAAAAAAGGAAAGCACAATACCTGCTTACCAAACCAGGTATCAATCCCTGCCTGGGTTTCCTGATAAATATTCCTGGTTATTTCCCTGAAATACAGGATGTTTTACTCTATTCTGATGGCTAACATCAGACACTGGTGCTGAGAGAAGGCAGATCCATGGCATGGTGGGCTCAGCAGTCTTCTGGCAAGGATAGGCAACAAATGTTGGGACCAGGAGTGGGGCAGCTGCCCCATCTAGGGCAGGGACTGTGAGAACCTACTGTTCCTAAAAAAAGACACTCACTTGACCCTGCATAAAGAACAGCAACAGCACAGGGTGTTACCATCCCCATGGATGGACATTAAAAAAGCCAAGCACACCAGAAACCCCTTGGTAATATAATCATGAAAATGGGTAATTAAACTTACTGGTGACATTGGTCCTTGCTCTCCCTTGCATTTTTCTTTTATTGAAAACCTGCTGGTGTCTGACTGTTGCCAGGGGTAACCAGCAGTGGCATTCAAGGTCATTGATGAAAAGCAAGCCTTTGTCCCCTGGATATTTCCTACTCTCTTGAAAACTTGCATCCTAGAATAAATTCTTAAAACAACAAATTTTGGTCAGTGAAACACTTGGGTTTGTTGGGTTTTTTATTTTCCATTCACTGCACTTCTTTGGTCAGCCCATTACTGCTCCTCCATGTTAATTATAAGGTGCAATATCCCTGAGAGCTTCTGGTTTAAGGAATGTCTCAGAAATGTGTCACAGTGTCACCAAGGCTGCTCTGTTCTCCTTTAGGACAGACTGGTGACACCAGACTGCACATGCACAGCACCAGAGTGCTGTGGAACCAGCAACCCACCTCTATCTGTGTGTATTCTACCTGAGCAGCTGCAGCTCTGTTCATTCTTGTATTTTGAACATGTTGAAATTGTGTTTCCCCCTTTCTGTAGCATTGGTGGTTGATTCACAGAGTTTTCTGCCAAGGAAATAGTTTATAGAATTCATTAAAGAACTTTTAGAGGTAAAAAGTCAGAGTTTTATGGGAAGATAGGGAAAAAGTCTGTTCTTTTAAATGGGAATTTTGTGATGACTCATCATGCAATTCTACTTTATATGATTTTCAAATGATTAGCAATGTTCTATATGGTTTAAACTTGGCTTTATTCTTTTTTGTTGTTGTTGTTTGTTTAACCTGCATTTGTCCATTGCTTGGTTTACACTTTTTATATAAATAAGCTGCCTGATTGTGAACTAGAGAGAAATTAGTATTTTCAAATATGTTGGATGTTGTCTGTGAGCTCCCCTTGTATTTTTATTATTTTGTCAGCTTTCCAAACCAATATTTTTCTGTAGAAATATATTACTTAAGAAATAAGTATCTTGGAATAGAGGAACCAAATTACAGCTTTGCTTAGGCGAACATAACTGCTTTTGATGCAAGTGGGAGTTTCCCTTTTTTATCTGGTGTGTAATTTGGAAAAGTGCATTTTTCATCTAGTTTGACCCAGATTTTCCTACACCATATTTGCAAGATAGAGGGAACAAGCACAACAGACATCCAAGTGTTTATTTGGTACCTACCCTGGCCTAAGAGTATAAACTTTGAAGTGTTTTGCAAGCAGAAACCTGGAGCTGAAGAGAGCTGTCAGCTCTATCACAGAGGGAATTCTCTGTCCCAGGCTCAGCCCAGCTTTTCCAGAGGTGCCCAGTTGGTACCTAAAGACATTAAAGTGTTTTAGGCTGGGTTATGGAAGGTGCAAATGACAGTACTTACCTATTTTACAAGATGATGATGATGATGATGATGATGATGATGATGATGATGATGATGATGATGGTGATGGTGAAGTATTGATTGCTTACAGTGTAGTAGGTAAATTTTAAAACTTACCAAGATGGCTTTGCAGCTTCTCCATCAAAGTCTCCTTGATGGATAAATGTCCGCTTCATCTTAGCAGAACAGTTGTCACCCTCAAAGTGTTCCAAGTGCTGGTGTGACAGCTGACAGAGGAGGCAGCTGGACTGGATCTGGGACTGGAACTGGGATGTAGCTGTAGGATCATACCTCCTGGAATGGGATGAGGAAGGATGGAACCTGCACATAGGTGGAGCAGGAGCTACGAAGGATACACAAAACCATGCATCCCACAGTAAGAGCACAAGATGGATGGGGTTATGATCCTTTATAGGATAAAAGAATTTGATTTGTTCTGACATTTTATTTGTTCTGTGTGCATATTCATGGCAGGCTCTCAGTGCTGAGGATGGGTGCCTGTGTAACTCCCAGTCTGTCACAAGCATTCATGTGAAGCACAGAGCAGCTTCATGGACCAGTACAGAAATTCAGAGTGTAGAGCTTAATTGGAACAGTATTTGCGTCTCACTGCAGGAGTCAAGGCTGCTCCTCTCTTTTGTTTCATCGCCCCTCCTTGCTTCCTTTCACAGCCCAAACACTTGCAGAGGATTTCAAGTTAAATTACATCCTGCAGAGGGTAAATGGCAGAAACTGTTTCTTACAGTTCTGTGTTAGGACAGACTTCTGGAAGTTTTGCAAGGAAGTCAAGTCACTCTTTACTCCATCAGAGGAGATGTATTCCTTTGGAATGGAGTTACTCTGTTACCTGTGAGGCAGCATTTCTGTGATGGGCCTCATCTTCCACTCCCACCTGGGTGAAGTGGATGTTTGTACCTGTCAAAATGCACTTGGTTCATGCTGTGAAAAATAATTAGTTGGACAATGGAGCTGCTTTGAATTTACATATGACTCATCCCACAACCCTTTGCGTGTTTGTGGGACTGGACCTTGGATTTGGTAAATGACATTAATATTCTTCTAAACACCTATGATTTCAGAACAATGGATGTTGCTGAAATGTCAGCACTTCTGAAAATGGCAATTTGTTTACTAGGAAATGAGAAGAACAAGCAGCTTTTGATGGTCAGGGCAGCAATGTCTGTGTGCTCTTGAAATTTCTGAAAAATATATTCATATTCTGTTCTACTGTGCCTGTGGTTCCCACACACGTGGCACCACTGGTAATATTTCTTAGGAGAAAAAGTCCTCTGGGTATATTCTGAAAGAGTGGGTCCAGCATTAATATAAACTCCATTAACTGTAGCATATTTTGATTTGCAGAAGATTATTGGTGTATATAGGACCCAAACCAGCTTTTTTCCTCTCTTATACAGATTATTGCATTTATTTCAATGCATTTTTCAAATGAATAACCATGACCCAGAAATATCGTTGTCTATGAAAAAAGTGCTTTGCTTAGTATTACAGACTTTGAGTAGAACTGAAATGTCGCTGTAATATATCCACACATAATTTGACACCAACTAAACATCTTTGGTGACTTGTGAAACAAGATGTTTCCACAGACTGTGCCTTTTGTGCTAGTAACCTCTTGTTAACATGATTAAGAAGTTAATAGTTGTGCTGTCAAGAGAATGTGAATGTTTCCAAAGATGTTGTAGGATATTTCTGCCTTTCTGTACTCCATTAAGAAATGAAGAGTGTGCTGACTGTACTGCATGTTCATAGTGAGTTGGAACCATTTCACATCTCTGAAATTCTGGGACGAACTGCTAAAATACAGATCATACAAGACTAATTCAGAAAAAAAAAAAAAATCAACCCATAATATGAGTTAAGCCTATTTGAAATCCCTAAAGTATAAACATGAACTGATGTAAATCCATGGATACATAGCTACAGCTTTATTCTGACACTTAAGTTTACACTCTTCATTGAATCAATACAATGCTAAAAAATCCCCAGTGCAGATCCATTTAGAAGTGTTTGGGTTAAATACATCACATTACTGACCTGACAGACTTCAGCTTTGTTGAACATTCACAAACCAAACCTATTTTCTCACAGCTGTCTGGAATGCCAGCAATCTGTGTTTTTAAAGTATTCCCATAAGATCCTGTTCCACTTCTCTGTTCATCGTACCACTGAATGCATTGTTTTATGCTTAGCTTCTCTTTGGTAGAGAACTGACTGATTTTCTGATCAGAGAGACACTTGCAAACATGTCTTCTTGGAAATACAGGCATTTCTAGAGCAGCACATACTGCCTATTTTATACTTTTTCCTAATATTCTGATCTAAGATTGGTGAATCTGATGCACATTCCCACCAACCCACTTTATCCCATTTAAAAATAGCCACACTGATATAGTGAGCTCAAACAGGACAAATTTTCCATTTTCTGTATTAAATATGGTGAAAGCTGTGTCAGCGATGAATATGTTGTCCTAGAAGACACATGTTCCAGACTAGAGAAAGTGGGACCATCAAAGAGAGGGGATAATGTCAAAGCAGTGTTTATATTTCACACGCTTCATGTTTATATTCCAAATGAGAAGGCTGGGAAGAAGTCTGGAGAACAGACGTAGTTCAGGGAAATGCAGACAAACAAGAAAGACAGCATGGGTTTTCAGGTAACTATAGACAAAGCTGTTTTAGGTGGCCAGACACACTGACAGAAGAAGTGCCCATAAGAACGTTCTGCTGGTTGTGAGAACTGTGGAAGTTAAGAGAGACACTGCACTCAGAGTGCTTCTTTAAAAACTTCAGGGAGCTCCAAGCATTCGCACCTTGTTATTTAGCAGTTTCTAATACCTTTTCTCTGCTATCTCCCATGGGCAGCACCACACAGCTTTCAGGGTCTGTCCATTTATACCAGCAGCTAGTCTGTAGACTCAATGCCTCAGCTCTTCTTCTACTCTCTTTTTTCTGCTGTTCTGGCTCACTCCTTTCTGCCCCTAGCACAGCCGCCTCATCCCTGTATGTCCCTCATATAGTAGCTTGCCTTATCTGTCCCCTGCCTGACCCCCTGTCCCTTCCTTCTCAAAGCATGACTAGCAGACTTCAACTAACTTCCACTCCAGCTGAACACCCTCCCACCTAATTCACTCTTTATCACACCCATAGCTGGGAGGGCAAGGCTGTTCCCACTCTTTGATAATTAACACACCTGCAATGTATGAGAGGTAGGAAGAGCAGTTATAGACAGATTTGGGAAAACAGAGCTGTTACCCACCCCTTACCCAGCATTCAGGTTTTATTCAGGCTGCATCTTTATCTGCTGTGTGAAGAAACATCAGGAGAAAATGGAAAAACCATTTGTGGGATAACTGTCCATTTTTTCCTTCATTTCACCCATTTTCAGTGAAGCTTAGAGACCCACAACCAAAAGTTCTCTAGTAAGAGGTTTCCCCTTATATCCAGACTTTCTGACAGCTGAAAGAAAACTTCTGGTCTCTGTAACCATGCTCAACCACCTAATGACAATACATTTCCCACTGCCAGAGTAGAGCACTACAGCTACACATAAATAACTTGGCAAGTGAAATCTCCTTGTAAAGCTCACATACAGTTCCCTGGACAAAGGGGAACCTGTGTCCACCCAGGGGCTCACCAGATCTCACAACTGAGAATGTTCCATGTTTATAACACACTCCCCACCTGCAAAGATGGACATTCAAGGCACATTTCTTACTCTGTTCTCAAGTACTTCCTCAGACCTCTCTCCATAGCAGGTGAGCCCATCACATTGAACTGTAGGAATTGTCCTGATAAAGGATTCCTTCTCACCTGCATGATCAGCTGTTTATAATCCAACCAAGCCAAGAGAGTTTCTCATTTTTTAAAGGGATAAAGAAATCTTTTCTCTCTGTAATGACTCCAAAGCCAAGCGAGTGCTCTGAGATACCAGTGGCAAATCAGTGCCTTCCTGAGCAGATTTGACTTAACAGCCCTGTATAAAAATCAGAAATAAAGCCATGGGTTTACACACTCCACAGCTGCCACAGTACATGTGGTGATGGCAGATTAAAAAAAAGAAACCAAAGAAAACTAAAAAGGAGAAATTAAGATTTCTGGGAACTTTTCAGAGCTGAATTGGGAAAATAAAAGCCACCACCATATAAGTTTGGCAGTGTAAAACTTTACAGGTAGTTATGGAAAGTCTTAGAAGGTTCAAATGCTGATGAGTGGAAGCCATAGGTCTGTTCCCCTGGAGTTTGCCATGCTCATGACACTTAGGCATCAGCTGAATTTTTTTATTTTTGTCCATTTTAAAAACAAGTATTTTGTCCATAAATAGCAAAATTAATTGGAATTCTGAACATAAAAATGTCAACAGTGATTCATCCAATAACCTCCTGTGGAAATAACTCCTTTTTCAGTGGAACTGGCTGTGTGTTGCCTGTGTAGCCCTTCCAGTTTTATTTGAAATTGTTTCATCAGACTGTTTATGAAATGCTCTTCAAACAGCCAAGGAGGTGTTTACAAAGGCTTCATTTCTGATAACTGATTTGAAAAGCCACTCAGTCATGTTTTTTAGCCATTGCATCATTTATATATACTTTCTTCATCAGTGGTTCCTCAGAAAGCCAGTCTGTTTTTATCAAGATTGTTTTTCAGTATGCATCTATATTGGGATGCTTTCCTATTTATAGCTTCTTTATATACTCACAGAGTATAAAAAAAAAGTTAAATAAAATGTTGAATTTAGCCATGATCTCAGTTTTTGCAGTGCTTTAAAGCCACAATAGTCATATTTAGCAGTGTTGCTGCCCAGCATGTTCAAGGAGAGAGGTGCAACACAAAGCATTAGAGGCTGAAATCATGTATACACCAGTGCAAGCACAATGGACATTAAGATTACTCCAGATTTATATGAATAGAAGAAAAAGTAAAATCTTCAATCCTGTGATGTCTGTCCACTGTTCTTTGTGCTTCTCTTCAGGCTGTTGGCATCCTTTAAAACTGTCTGAAGCATCAGCTTGAGAAATGCATTTCCAGAGTGAGCTGAGATGGCAGAGAGCTACAGGAAGGATTCTTTGGGAAATAGTTTCACATATTTCATAGCACCTGGCTTAATAGCTGTGATGCCCAATCCATGTTAGCACTCCCCAGGCGCAGGAGAAGCACAAATAGTGAGCATCTGCTTTGTGGGGGCCACAAACATATCATCAAAAATTAAAACAGGGTTCAGGGGTTGTATAATGGAGATTTACAGAGCTAACAGCATTATCTGGGCCATTTTCACAAACTCCCCTGCAGTCAGGTTCCTTAGAAAGGCTGCTGCTTGGCCTAATCTGATTCCCATAGCTTCTCTTGGGCAAAGTAAAACACCCAAAAGTTTTAATTTGATACTCTGGGAGGGTTCTCACCTGGAAACAAAACAAACTTACCCTGGGAAGCCTGAATAAAATCTAAGGGTCACATTATGTCCTTTGGAGTTCAGGCTAAAAGAGGGAAATATGTGAGAAAAAGCTGTCCAAAACTGGTTTTGCCTAATTTTTCCCATTCCCTCTTACAAATAAGGAGAACAGGGCCATTTCTTCCATCTGTTTTGAACCTGAAGCTTTATGGATGATTTGGTTTTTTGATAGGAGGACCTTTTGAGATGCTCAGAAATTCCTAAACTGGGGCAATCTAGCTTCTAAGGAGGGTTAAAATAGAAGCATCAGCTCTGCCTACTTCTTCTGTCTCCTCCAGCATCCTTGGAGCACTTGAGTCCAGATGCAAGAGAGGAGGAGCAAGCACCACAACTTCCCAGGATACAGCTCCATTGTTTCCGGCTGCATCTGCTCCACAGAGCTATAAAATACAGGCATCAAAGCAGTTTTTATTGCCCTGAAGAATGTGGATACCTGATGGCAATGTTTTTCTGTGGAGGGAATGGGAGCAGGAAGGGGATGCACAGCAGGAGCGAGGCAGGGAGGGAGCCCTGCTCAGGGCTAACATCCTCTTAGCTGGCAGTTGAGTTTTACAGTGCAGAAAAACAGCAGTGCTGGGAAGATTCACTGGGAAATAAACTGCTAATGGAGAACACACGTTTGGAGCTTTGGAAAAGCTCAGTGACAATGCGTTGTCTGGTTTGATCTGTAGGTTTTTCTCTTTCAGTTAGAAACGGGCCCTAAACCAAATTCTCCAGGTCAAACAAGCCAAAGTCTAAACAGGTTAAAATCAAATCTACCTTTAATAAACAAAAAGTGTAGCTCATCTTCACTAACATTTTCTTTGCTCTTTGTTTAAAAAGAACTGGATTTTTATGGGACTGTTTTTGAGTTAGTTATCATATTTGTTTTTTAAGTATGGCTGAGTACAGAATGCTTGAAACATGCACTGGAACCACATTAAACTTTAACAAATAAAGTGCTAGAGTACCAGAGGTTTAGTATTCAGCTAAAAATGTTAGGTCAGGAAAAAGGAGTCCAGTTTTCCATTTTTATTTACTCACATAGCATTAATAATTAATCTAGGTTTCTATTAAGGAAGACTTTGTTGTTGATGGAAAGAATAAAAACAGCATGCAGAGAGTCACTGAGACCAATGTGACAAGGTGTAGACTTGCTTAGTCACCAGCTCATGTGATAATACACACTTCAGAAAAACATACAACTTCTGCATAAAAATCCTTACAGGTCTTTGGCTTTAATCTCTGATTTCTATACTTCGTCAGCACAATTCGTACCATTCCACTTTTGTTTGTATTTCCTTGTAGTCCAACATAATCTGCAGCATTGAGATGGGATTCAAACACAAGCAATAAATGAAAGCAGCTGCCATGGCACCTTTATTGTTTCTGTAATTTCATCAGCTGACACTGGATGAGTGGGACAAGATAAAGAAAAATCCCCACACTGGAAGTTATGAGGGGGACTTTTAAACTTTCTGAGCACCTAAGTTTTTCTCAAATGTGGATTCAAATTTAGGTCAAATGAAATGTGTCTGGCCATCCCAAATAGCTCCAGGTACTGCTGCTAAGTGGTTTTGTTCCTAAGATGTTCACCTACAGCTCAGATAAGGGGAACCAGAGTCCTATTTAGCCCTAGCTGTGTATTATAACAAAAAATTTTCATCCTACCCATGGGCAGGGTTATAGGAAGCAGGATGGCAGATCCTGTGCCTGGCACTACCTCCTACTCAGAGGAGTAATGTATCACAGGTTGTCTCTCCTCAGGTAACAGTCCCAAGGCATGGTAATTCCTCCTCTTCTCCAATTGGCCACTTGAGTATCTCCTTAGAGAGTTTTGCAGGCTGTAAATTACAAGAAGGCAGTAAAATAGTAAAAAGAAAGACTAAGACTGTGATCCTAGATAACACTGTTGAACCATAAGAACCATATACCTAGAATTATGGGAAGAAATAAATAGAAAATTGAGAATGAATATCAGGAAAAACTCTCCAACAGTGAGAGATAGTAGGCCATAGCCTACTCCCATGGAATCTCCCACATGAAACAGTTGATGCTCTTAGTACATGAGAGTCTCAAAACTGAGCTGGGCAAAGTGTTCTGTGAGAAATGTCATGGAGAACTCTTGCAAGATAATCTTTTTTTCCTCATGTACACAAGGCAGTATGGCCTTGAGAGGAAGCCTCCATTCCTCTACTTTCCTTGTCAGTGATGCTCCTTAAGTTTGTTATTACATGAGGTTAAAAATATTCAGCTGAAATATTTAGTTGCTCTCTCACTATATGAAGTCTTCATCAACTGGTACCTGTCAGTATCTGATATACAAAACACAGGGCGTTTATTTTTCAGTCAGGAATTTCTCTTAGCCCCACTTTATTTGTTCTTCCTAGGAACATAGGGCTTGTAACATTAATCTTAAATGTTTTAACCTAAAATGTTTAAGTGGGCTCTGTAGGCCTTTCTTAAAGCAATTTTTGTTCTTGTGAGTGACATTCCAGAAGCAGTTTATAACCATCTTTATGCATTTCTTTGCAGTTTGATTTTGCAGGTTGAGCCTCCATAGCACAGGGTGTGACAGTTTTTATCTGGTTTTATTTTTATTACTGAGTGCAAATGCAGAGTTTGTTTGCAATGTTACTGCTGCCCTGGAGTTCCAGTAGTTTTTTGTGTTCTGTCTTTTTTAATGATTATGTGTAGTTTTTCCTCCAAACACCTCTTCTGCTGTTTGCTGGAGTTGTGAAGTATTTACCAACTTCATGAGATGTGACCAATGAATAGGGTGGAAAGGGGGTTTGATTATTTAAATTGCATGGAAGAATATGCACACTGTCAAAACAAAGAGTGTAGGATGGTATTTTCTCTTACACTCTACAAATCAGAAGAAACTGCATTGGAAATAATGTAAACCTAATTTAAATACCAGTAAAATCAGATCTCCCAATCTGATAAACAAGAATACTGAAGTTTAAAGATGACATTTTAATTTGAAAACTGTTTACCTTTTACTTTCTATAAGCAAGGCTAAAAGTAATTAAAATTTGCATAAAATATTTTCCAAATCCTGGTTATTTTCTTTCCTTTCAGTACACTATGTACGATCAGTTTTTCTCATTTTATGTGGATTTTATTGTTTTTTGCAGTAGTGATAGCATTTTCCTATTATTACATTTATTATTCATTATTGTGGATATAATACTGCACCAGTTGGCATGAATCTCAGGGAATGTTTTCATATCAAATCTGGTTTTAAAGTTTCTTTACAAAACTGGGTATTTGGAGTTGATTGAAGCATGCCAAGGCTGAGATTGGCTTGAGTCAATCAGTGTAAACTGAGTAATGCAACTCAAGAGTACTCTAGATTTGTACCAATGGAGGTGAGTTAATGATCTGATTCCTAGTGGGGGATTCAGCTCCTGTGACTGGAAGTGTTGAGTTTCGCTGATGTTGCATCAATGCAGAGAGATGGGCATTTTCAGAAGCAGTTTAATCAAAAAAGACGGGTGAACAAATGCTACACTGTAGGTACCTTTTTCTCTCCCCTAAGTGTAATGGTAGAGAATCTATTAGTTTAAAGCAAGATAATTAGGTATTAAACAGGAAAAATGATATTACTTAGAAAAAAGTGGACAACACAAGCCATCTTCTCAGAAAAAAATCTTTTAGCCTTCATTTGAGTGCTATTTATGCCACTGCAGAAGTATTTATGCTGTAGACAAGGTAACTAACTGGTGGAACTGGTTATCTTGGCTACCCTTCATTCCAGTCCAGGTGTGTGTTGGTTTGAAAGCAAAACCAGTGAGAGACTCCAAGTCAGAAGTACAATTTAATAAGAGAAAGAAGAAAATAAGTAAAATAAAGTAAAATAAAATAAATTCAATAGTAGAAAATACTAACAGAGTCAGAATACAACCTGACACCCTGTTAGGGTGGTAGTAGCAGTCCAGATGAGATGGTCTTGT
>VZUI01059951.1:0-30078 GCA_013401135.1 Cettia cetti | reverse complement strand
GAAGGAAGGAAGGAAGGAAGGAAGGAAGGAAGGAAGGAAGGAAGGAAGGAAGGAAGGAAGGAAGGAAGGAAGGAGTTATATGTGAAGAACTTAGGGAGAAAAAACAGCAAGAACTACATAGCAGCCACCAGTATGTGCAGAACAGTATGCTTCTGCAGATTTCAGAGTAGAAATGAGCCATTTCTCTGCAGTGGGCATCATTTGAGATGGGAAGAAGAGCAGAGACTAGGCTGTGTGTCCATGAGCTTTCCTGTCACTAGTTGTGGTTACTGTGCAGGTTAACACTGTGTGCTGCACAAGGCAGGCTCTGACCAACGTGCTTCTCAAGCCTTGTCCAAGAAACATCACTATAGCTATTTTTAAATCACCAAGGAAAAGCTTCCTACTTAGCAACTGTCCTCTGATTTCCTAAGAAAATTACATCTGTGCAATGATGCACATTACCAGAATGTCCATGTGTCAGCACCTTCTCTCTCCTCTCCCTCCATGAACTTAGTGACTGATTTAACCAAATTCTACAGAGCTGTAGGGTTCTCAAAGATATGAAATTCCGCAAATTTAATTAAATACACAGTTACGTAAAGGAGACAGGTCCCAATGGTTCTCATGCTGGCAGAAAGGCTCCAAACTGACCACTCAAACTCACAGGTACAAGACATTAGCAAATCCACAAGTAGAACACTACTAACAACTCCCCAACCATAACTAGAGTAAAACTTATTAGCTTCTTGAACACAAAAGACTCCAAACACAAACTACTGACAACCAAATCTCATGGATCTTACTTTTTAGAATTCTAGTACTTTATTCTTACAGGTATAATCCAAGGACTCTACAAAACAAATGAAGAAATCTTGGAGAGAATGAGCCAGTGAGCAGACTCCAGGATGCAGATAATATACAGAGGATTTTTATTCTAGCTTCCATTCCCTTCCTTGGCCTTTGACTCCTCCCTCTGCTCCTTTGCAGGTTATCTGAGTGCTGATAAGTCTCAAAGGTTGCAGGTTATAGAAGGCCATGTGTGTGATAATGAAGTATTATTTTTCGCTTGTTCTCCCTCACATGTTTTTTTTTCTGAATAAAAGGGGCTCCTTTGTTTTAGGTGTGGGCACAAACTGAAGTGAAATACCCAAAGGTCTGGATGTCTTTCTGACATGTCCAGTCAGCACTGATTTCTTACTGTCTGGAGGCCTTTGACACAGCAATCCATTATTTCTTGGTTTAATTCTTTATGCACGGCTTTTCATATTGATTACCTAACATCATTAGTTTTGGTCATTCCATACAAGAGACAATGGAAAGATCAATTTTAACCACATGAGCTAAAGGAACTTACTCTTAAAGCATCCAAGGACTGGAATCATTTATCTTCTGCTCTCTGAATCATAAATCTTTTACAAGTGCAGCATTAGATTCATTGTTTGCTACAGCCACATGTGATGTAGTCGGGGATCATTGTAAAAGTGTCCTACATTGCAGTGTGAGACTGTACCCATAAAGCATATTAATGTACAATATTGTCATGGAAATTGTCACAAGCTGCTGCAGAGGGCATGGTTTTCACAAGAGCTGTGCAAATCATCAATTGTTTTTAATTTGGTGGCTGAACTGTAAAGAGAGAATTTGCTTCTTTTAGATCCGGAATGAAAAGTATTTCTTTCCTCAACTAATCAGAAAATATTTTACACCCAAGCAAATTATTTTTCCAGTCTTTTTTTTTTAGTGAAAGAAAAGGGAATTTGGAAAGGAAGAACTAGAGTCACAAAGGGATGTTGGTGACATTTGCAGAATTGGGCAGAAAATGGGAGACCATAGATTAACATGCAGTAACTGTGGGTAAGGCTCTCATGAAAAATACAGGAACATATCATTCAGGCTGGCAGCTGCCTCTTTAGGACCCAGGAAAGAAGGGCAAATACTGAGTTATAGGATCTCTCTTAATCACAGGCATAAAAACAGTATTGCTTTTCAAGATAATTTATACAAATACAAGAAGAAGATTTTAAGCCATGGCCACTCATACCCTAAGCTGCTACAGGGACAGATGGAGGGAGTGGAAAGACAAGATACCTCTGAGCTCCTGCTCAGAGCCTGTACTGAAGTTTTCCAAGAAAACTGTGAAAGAAGCCCATTATCATTCTCTAATAATAAACTAGCAGTGTCCAAACTCTCACTGCAGCAAGCGGGGAATGAGACAGGTCATCGTCAGAAGGTTCAAGCTTTGATGACCTGGGTTAATGGAGCTCTCCCACAGCACTGTTACTGTGGTTAGGGCTTGTCACTGGGAGGGAATATGACCAAAACCAATGGGTCAATCTATATATCTCTGCACTACTGGCTACTTCTGACCAAGATCAACAGAGTTGTATAAATAACAAGAGGAAAGGCGATTTTACTGGCTTTGACCTAAGAAGCAGTCATATGGACATCCAGAGGCTGTACATTTGCATTTGCTGTGCATAAGGGCTCTGACCTCTCCAAGACATCTGATCCAGTTTTCCAGTCTCAAGAGAGGTGAGTTGGGTTGCTTCAGATTAGGATACAAATTCGAAATTTTGGGTAGTCAATCAAATAGATGAGCTGAAACTTTAAGGATATTTCCCATTAATATCTTGTTACCAATCAAATTAGGAGAGGAATCTAAAAAGTATTAATTTTTTTTTTTATCTTATTAGAAAAAGCTATCATTAAAAAAAAATTAAATTAACATTTGCCAACAAGAGTTTGACTCCCTCCCCAGGAGTTTCAAACAAGACATATTATTCTTCCCAAAATTTCAGCTGTCCTGCCTGGAAAATTCCTTGGGGGAATTTGGGAATTTGCTGCTACACATCTCTTAACCATAAAGTGCTGAGGAAAGTGACTGAAAAGTAACAGGACTGATGTCCTTCCAAGGCATCCAAAGTCATAGAGACTCTCCCTCATTGCAGAGATGCAATGTCCTGTTGATAAGGCCACCACTCTCACCAAAGACCTGTAAGTAATTTAGAGTGTTTAGATATTCTGGCCAATGTTCAGCTGGTGATATCCAGTGGAGCTTCAAAATCCCTTTAGGAGACGTATGCTGAGTCACAAAAATTGAAGACCTAGGAGGCGATAAGAGCACAGCGTGAATAAAATGATGATAAAAAAACCAGGACAGCTTCAAAGACTTTCCTTTATCTTGGACTGCAATACTTAAGAATGCAGCTTCAAACTTGCCCCCAGCTGAATTTATTTTTATTTCTTTCTTCCAGTTCTCCCAAAACACTGACAGATAAATAGATAAGTGAAATGCTGAGGGGGGAAAAAAAAAATTAAGGGATGAGATCATCCAAGCAATCCTCCTGCTCAAGAGAGTGAGTAGTATGGAAAAGTCACACATGCAGCAGTTGCACGGGGTGAGCTCAAGGAGGAGTCTGAAGAGGGTGTGCAGTGTGTAATTACAAGATCAGGAGTATCAGTGTGTCTGTGAGCAGCCAGAAGGACCCTCCACAGCACTGACTTACAGCAAAGGAGCTTGACTGGGAAATGCTCCTTTTTGCTCTCAGGAAGCCCATCCATTTTTTTACCACTGATGGCAGTGGTTAAAAATACCTCATTCATACCCAGTAGCAATGTGATTACAAGATGGGGTTTGTGTAAAGAAGGAAGTACATGAAGGGCAGACCTTCTGCAACTTAGAGCTGGAGTAGATAATAAACTGGGTCTGAGGGAGAACATTTTATTCCAGTATGGCTCAAGATGATGCATGAAACCACCAAAAATTACAGTCAGTGATGTCTTGGGAATGATTTGATGTTTATGGTTAACCTTAGGAAACATTGCTTTTGTTTATAGACACTATTTCTAGAGTAATTTTATCTTATATGGCTTTTATGGAAACAAAAATTATCAGGCTACAGCTTTTATAGTACAGAGGGTGACATGGGTTTGATTTAAACTTCATTACAAACCAGTCCTGCAAATATTACTCAGGGGCATAGTACTTGTTTTCCTGGTGAAATTCACAGAGGAAGTTAGATATTTTTGAGCTTGTGTATATGACCAGGTAGTCCATATTGGACTCACCTAGCACCTCTGATGTTTGTGCATCCTTAGGCATCAGAATCTTTTCCTTGGAAAACTGCCTGCAAGAATAGGTTGGTTCCTATGTGTTTTTACCCCTTAACCCTTACACATCAGGGTGTTGACCTTGCAGCCTCTCTTCAGAGAGTGAAACAGAGATACTTTTTTTCCACCCTGGAGTATCTCACAGGCTTTGAAATCACAGTGAGTGAGATAGATTAACCACAGCCATACCACCAAAGTGAAATGACAGGCAGCACAAAATTCAGAATGTTCTGCACAGTGCTAGGGGTTCGAACCTCACCTTGCCCCTGAGGTCCTAGGGGTTTTTTTCAGGTACAAACCAATATGTCCCACCCCAGTGAAGTTCTGAGAAGCCCATTATAGCTAAAGGGAGTAATTAGGTTTAAATCCTACTGTGTAGGTGGGTGGAAATCTTCTGAGGTGAGTTTTCAGCCTCATAGAGTACAAAAGGATTTCCAGGAAAGTCCATTCCGAATTTGTCCTATCTATCTAACTGTCAACACTCCTGAAGGAGCGTCCAGATCACCTATGTGAATCATAATAATGAGCTTCAGTCAGGCCTACAGAAACAGTGAAGTCCATAAGGAAGAAAAAAACACCTTTTCTTTTTCAAGGATAGTCATTAATTTCCATGCAACTGAGCAAGGGGGAAAATAAAAGAAAACCTGTCTTTTAAAATTTTGCCAACTTCTTCACAAAAGCAGTTTTCAAAAAGGAAAAGGCAGTTTCCCTTCTGGAAATAAATTCCCTTTGTTTTTCCACAAGCATTCTAAAGAGAAAAGATGAAATGATTATTTAGATTTTTTTTTTTTTTTTAATGAGAAACTGTAAAAGTTGTATTTTCCATCTGCTTTAGTGAAGGTGAGAATAGGTTGTAACACATATCTCTTTGGTGGC
Organism: Cettia cetti; assembly: GCA_013401135.1. NCBI lineage: Eukaryota > Metazoa > Chordata > Aves > Passeriformes > Sylviidae > Cettia > Cettia cetti. Next base: position 25,110 of record VZUI01059951.1, on the reverse strand, counting down.
TACTTGGGGAGTCGGATGGAGACCACTTGGCTGTCTTGTTTTACTGTTGTTGCTGCACTCATCATTAAGGTAGTAGTGGGGTTCTACTGGCCCTGTGGGGAAAATACAACCCTGTGTAGGGGTCGCTGAAAACTTCTATTCCTGTCTGGACCTGAAGCATCACAGTCAAAAAAAAGGGAAGCAGCAGAGCTGAAGTGCTGTAGCGCACTGCACAGCTGCTAAACCCCTTTACTGTGGCCTGGAGACTCAGGAATGGTTACTGATCCTCTTTACTGTTTCCCGTATTTAGAAGGGTACTGTGTCTTCATGGTATCTGGCATTGCTGAGGCTCCTAGGGTTTGTTATCTCTGGAGTAACCATGGGGCTCAGGAAGTGCAGGGTCTCACGTTTGACTCCAATAAGCTGATGGGAAACAACCCTCCCTGGGAGCAGGCACTCTGTAAAACGTCAGTGCAGCATTTCTGAAAACCAGGATGTTAGCTGAAGGGAACCACCTGACTTCTTCCAAAGGTAATGCTTCCTAGTGTGAAGTTTGATTCCTGATGCATGGCCCGTGGTCTCGCCTCTGCAAGTGGACAAGGTGAGTGTACATTTAGGCCCAGCTGACCCCCATGTTTCTCTTTGGGTGTTGGCAGATTGTTGGAGGAGAGGAAGGCAGTAGAGTTTCACTTTCAGAGTTGCTTGAGTATTCATAAAGTTGGAATCAGGGAGAAAACAATTCCTCTAGCAAGGAATCCTGGAATGAACTGAAGAAATTTTTTCTGATTATGAAAAATGCAGGAGGTGAGCGTTTCTGGTTGCTGTTAGCATGCAGCAAATTGAGGTATTGTAGTTTTATCTGTTACCAGAAAAACCCTCTACTTAAAAAAAAAAAAAAAAAAAAAAAAAAAGTAGCAGCCCCACCGTCTCATTTTTAACAAGGACCAGCTGAAAAATGAAGGCAAGCAGCACACAGACCATCTTATGTCTGCCAATTCATTTCCTGGCCCTGAATGGAAAAAAAAAAGAAAAGGAGAAAAAAATCCTCTTGTTTCCTCTCATGCAGGCCAAACATGGCAAAGCACCAGGGGAATTCTGAATGGAATCAATTGCACTTGTTACTGAGTTTTCTTTTATTCTTATATTACCAAGGCCTGGATATTCAGCTGCAAGCAATTATAATGAAGAGTTACTGAGTAATGGTTTCCAGATTGCTCCATGATGGGGCATTAATTGAAAGGGACAATTTAAGAGCTTAGGCCATGTAAATGCATTTCTTATTCTGTCAGATCGAGAAATTTCTGCATACAGGAGGCTGAAATGCTCAGAACTGATAAAGACTTAATAGTAGCCACTTAAATGAACATTTGGAAAAGGGATTTTTCATTTAAGGGATCAAGAATAATTAAAATAAAGTAGAGAGTCAGGGTTTTATTATGAGTTGGAATATGAATGTTATCAGCAGCGTGGTAATTTTGTGTGGGGTTACACAAAATTTCCACAGGGGAGGGTGACAAGAAGGTTTGGTTTCTTATCACTCTGTCTGATCTCACATCAGTCCTTGACTCTCCTGAGTTAAAGGTCCTATTCAGTCCCAAGGAATCAAAGGCAAAATTCCCTATAAAGTTAGCAGGATGTGTTCAGAAAGATAACATTGCATTCCTGAATATCTGTCCTTTTCTAAATTCACTTAAGAGAAAGTACTTCCATATTAGAGGGCTGATTCCTAATAAAACAATTAGCTTCAAGTAAGACAGTTCATAAATGAGATTTTTAATTCTACTCTAGCCAAGGAAACAAAAATGAAAAATATCCCTCAGAAAACACTATTAAAATCCAGGATTGTTTTTTTTTTTTTTTTTTTTTTTTTTTTTTTTTTTTGCAGTGGAGGGATGAAGTCCTGGAATTTTCAAGCTGTCCAAGCAATACTATTCTCATGATATAGCTGATGTATTACAGGTTTTATATAAATATTTGTCTGTACTTAACTATGAAAACATGCCTCTCTTTTTTTTCTTCCATGGATATTTTGTTCCCTTAGCTATTGGTACAGATAATAAATGCAAAATACATTTAACCCTGATTAGTGAGTCTTTCTCAGTGTTTCATAAATTCATATTAAACAACAAAATGTTACTAATGAAGAGAAATGTTTCCTTTCCTAAAACATTCGGTCACTTATAGAATAATTCTGGTAAGAAGGTAGGAGAAGGGAGTTTATGTCTCAGGCATTTGCCATTATGTAGCTTGAACAGATGGAAGCCCAGCCACTTGTGATTAAATCACTGAAATGAAGATGGACATCACTGAAATGGTGGCTCATCATTTGCCCAACCCTACTTGAAGAGCAGCCCCCCTGAAGCAAGCCACAGCCTGCCAAAAAGCTATTAGTAAGATGCCTGGGGATGAAAATATAAACACCTTGAGAGTGGGTGGTCAATTCAGGTCAGGCTAAGGGTTGATACACAGGCACTAAATTAATCTGTAAAAAGGGATATTGCTTAACTGCAGTCTAAAAATCAGGGAAGCCCATTGTGTACCAGTTATTTGGCTCTTACAAATGAGCAGGCCAGGCAAGAGTCTCTGTTTCACCATCTGATACAAAAGCAAACTGAAAATGAGGGCAGAAGTGAAATAGTTGTCCAACTCAACCTCATAGCAAAATCCTCTGGGTCACCCTGAAGCATCTTCTCATGGAGTCCTCTTCCCCTCCACTGCCCTGTGTCATTGTTCACCTTCTCCTCCAGCTGCAGGGAGAGACTTGGCTCAAGGTGACAGGGAAATCCTTCTAACCTAGGAGCACCTGCAGAGGCTGTGTCCAGCCACGTGGATCTTGGCAGGGCTGGAACCGTTCCTCACCCCTGCAGTCCTGGAATATTAATTGTGCAGGTGGTGGTCACCAGCTGGTTGCACTTCTCAGAATGGCTGCAAGATGTGGTTCAAAACTGGACTGAGATTCATCCAATGTACCTTAGTACCTGGCTTGGTAAAGAGCTAAAGTGGTGCTCCAGTGGAACAGCCTTGCAAATGAGGCAAAGTGAGGCATTTACATGCTGGAAATTATACAGAAACCTGGCAGAGGCCAGGGCTGACTACAGCTGCAATTGAAACAGAAGATACCTGACAAAATGGCCCTTGTTTCCCTACAGGATTCACATGTGGGAGGTGCTGGAAGAGCAGGAAGGGGTTGGGAGCATTGTGTAAGTGGTTACCTGCAGGGTCACAGGAGAAGGAGATCATTCACTTACCAGGAGAAGAAATTATCCCCCCACATCTCTCTTGATCTCTCAAATCCTAGGACCTCAGGACCTCCATCCCACCTCCGCTGATTCCCTGCCTCCTCCAAGCTCCTGCTCCTCACCATGACAAACCCCCCACTTCTGTGAGGTATGCACACAAAAGGGCAGTGAGGTGGACAAAAAACCAATCCCAATATGCCCCATATGCCAGTGCGTCCAGGTCTCTGCACCAGGGCGGGCACTGGGGTGGCTCCTGGGAGCTGCAGGTTTGGCCTTTTTGGTCTCTCCCTTTGGCACTGGAAGCTGCTGACTTGGTGAAGATTCTCCATCAGCACCACAGAAGATGTGGGAGAAAAGTCTTGGAAATACAGGACAGAGGCAGGCCGGTCTTCCTTGGGGTTAGAGAAAAGGGCAGTATGATTAACCAAAATTAATCAAATAATCTCCATTTGGAGACAAAAGGGTGTATAGTGCTGCTTCACAGAAGCCACAGTAAAGCAGGTTACTGCAGAATAGGAAATTTAGGAAGGCTTTCCCTGTACCCCTCATGTATTTATGTTCAGTAGGAGGGCTTCTACTTAAATTTATGCCACGGCTTTAGTTGTTGACTAATAAACTTAGACCTTGAATTCCTTCAGTATACAACTAGTTAGAAATTCATCCAGCAAAAACCCACACATATAGAAAATAAATTATTTTTTTTTCTCCTTCACTATTAAAAGCATAGAAAAACATTGTTTGGGAATAAATAATTGCATCATTAAAAATAGCTTGTGGGAGACTAGAGGTGGGGGCAGGGTGGGCAGTTCTTGTTTATCAGTTTAGGTTTCACCCCCAAGTCAAACTCCACTTTGAAATGTAGCACATCATTAAGGAATTTCTAGTTACAAAGTACAGACACTTGCCCCTGACAGTAAGCATGGCCACTTCTGTTCACGGAGCAAAACCACAACCACTCCTTCCACCTTGCCCATACTCCAAAACAACAAAAATCCTGATTAACAGCCAGGATCAATATGGCAGCCAACCAAAACACTATCCAACGTAAAGTTTGGTCAAGCTATAAAACTGCCAGCAGAAAACCCAGAAGCAAAGCTTGACACTGAATTTTTAAGTTTAGAATAATAGTCTAACTGAGAGAAATATGAATCTGATAACCACTAAGGAAGGAGTCTGGGATTTTCATTAGTCACTTGCATGGAGGGGTTGGTGTTGCTGGTGGGAGGTGGGATGCATAACAGCACGGTAGTGAAATGTAAAAAAGGGGCAGAATGATTCAAATCCTGAGGAGGAAAAGGGAGGGGGAAAGTGTATTTTTTTTAAAGGCAATTTTACGTTAAGTCACACAAGCGGCTGAAAAACCTGCTGTTGTTGGAAGTTCTAGGCCAGGCCAGGCTGATATGGCAGGAAAGTTCTTCTGCTTGTGTAAGGAGAATGAGTGCCCACAGAATTTAATGGACTGTACACAAAGTAATTTTTCCCTCAACTACTCACTATTTAATTTATTTATTTTTTTTAAGGAAAAGCCTGTGACCCCATCATATAAGGAGAAGTCAAATGCCTCAAGGTAAACCAAATAATTAGGTGGATATTTCCTTTGCTTTAAAAATTTCACTGAGAAAAGAATCCAAACCAAAAGGAAAACCAAAAAAAAAAAAAAAAAAAAAACCAAAAAAAACCCCAATAAAACAACAACCATCAAGCCTCCAAAAACCTGGAGGTGTTTTTTTTCTGGTTGAAAGGATCATTGCATAATTAGCCTTTATGCATCTTAACTTTGTGACACCCAGGTTTTAGTCATGCTTAGTTTTTCTGAAAAATAACAGTAGTAATAACAGCAATGGCAAATTTAACTATAAACAGTCAGGATGTTACCTCATGGCCCCTTCTTTGTAATGAGCATAGGTTATTTTGGTTGCTATTTTCTGCTCTGCAAAGGGCTTGAAAGCACTCACATATAACTCCTGGCACCAATCCATACCTATAATATTATTTCCAGTGTAGCCAGATATGAATGCTCACCTAGGCAGGATCAAACCATTCATTGTCTACCTGCTGTATGAACGTGTACCAAGGCGTAGATGGAAGTACAGATGTTGGTTTTCCATGTATCTGCATGGAGATGCATAACACATTAGTGATAGGCAATGTGATTGTTATCTGTGATTTTTGCAGTGAACCATAGAAGTCCTCTCTTCTTCATGCTACAGAGCATTGTGCCAGACTGTTTATGTACCATTTCCTAAAACTCTAAAACTTGCTCTGGTATTTAAAGGCCAAAGCACAAGCTGCTTTTAGTGAAACAAAGCTGATGAAATTTTTTTATTATGGCTCTTTAGCTACACTTCCAGGGTTCCTTTAAAAATAAAATCCTTTCACACCTAATTATTGAGATTTTTTTCTTGAGAGAAAAAAGGGGGAAAGAGTAATAAGTTATATTGGAGGAATCAAATAAAATTTTTGTGTGTGTGTGAATTACATTTTATGTAGTTTTCTTTATAAATCTTGACTTCACTGGATGCTCAGAAGGAGCAAGCTGGGAACTAAAGCATTATGTATTTTAGATAATATACTGTGTGCAGTTCAGCTGTGCTGATACCCAGCTCGAAGGAACCATCAGCTCCCTCTCACCTCAGTCGTCTTCAAAGGCAGTTACAAACAGATCCCCAGATTTCTGAAGATGCCATTATTTGGTAACTGGGTGCTAGATAATAATACCTATACAGCCTCCATTTGCCTCACAGTGTCTGTTCTGTAAGGGTAAGGGTAACTTGCACAAGAAGCAATTGGCAAAATGGCACAGACTACTGTATTTGGATTTGTTGGATATAACCTGAAGGTTCGGAGGTCTCTGTGTACCCTATCATCATGTTCATTCACGTTTAATAGTTCAATTTTTATAGAAAATTTATGAAAACATTTTCTATAACATCTTCAAAGCCATCCTGTAGGGCTCAATGAAGTAATACTATGGGCTGTTCTACATTAGTTTACAGATGCTACTCACCCTACATCAATGCCAGAATATTTTACAGTAAAGTGGTAGACAGTGGTTTCTGTGTCAATACAGTATCCCATGACTTTACAGATGCAACAGGAATTTGGGATGTAAAAGATGAAACTACAGGGCTGATGACAAAACCCTGACCATAATAATGGGAGTCACTTCAGACAATACTCTAGGAAAAGTGAGAAATGGAGGAAAAAGTGGAATATGTCCCAGGAAGTTGACTTGTCTCCAGGGCTTCATCTGGCTCTGTACTTCTCACCTAGCCTGACACAGAACGTAGAAAGGACAAACACAATCCTGGAGCCATATCATGGTGTTATACTATCTTGTTTTTCTATCAAACTCTGCTTTCAAGCCCATAGACACTTTGCCAGAACAATCTTAGAGCATCTGTATCCCACTGAAGGCTTTCAAAGCAGAGGTGTGACGTTGACACTGGCAGCTACAGAGGTGTGAGCATGTTTCTGTCAAAGGGCTGCTGAAGATGATCATTGTAATAAATTGTGACACTGGTGAATATTTTGCTCTTTCATGTCAACAGGGAAAACATACCAGAATGAAAGGACTATCAATATCAAGGCCCAATAAAAGTAGAATAACAATTATGGTAAGAATGTGTTTGTCTGTCTAGTGATACTGCACAGTAAGGCTCCTAAGGCCTCTGAGACAGTTAAAAGCATGGTCAAGGCTGGGGCATCAAGTGGCACATGGTGACCAAGCTGGCCTGTGGCCAAGCTACATGTCTTCCTTAGCAGCTATGGAACACCCTCAAGATGCATGTGTTCATCATAGGTCTGTGAGAGTTAAGCACAAGAAAATCCAAAGATTTGCAAAATTCTTAGAGTAAGTCTCTGACCACACAAGAAGGTCTGGGTGAATTTACCCATTATTATTTCAGAGAAAAAAATAAAGAATGGTGTTTTTATTTTAAAAGCAGTTTGGAAAATATCTGCACTAGTATCTACAACTGCAGGGAGCAGGGTCACAAAGCATGCTAGTAGTGAGCAAACAACTTTCTTGGAAAACACCTGTGCATGACAGTCATTCCACCCCACCTCCCAGAAAACCTGACACTTGGATGGCCACTTATCAAATATAACCCAAAGCAGCTGCAAGTCAGAAAGACTGAGCTGAACACAAGCATCTGCTAAACATACTGGAAACTATGTGAGTTGATAATCACCTGACTGAAGGTAGCTTTATAGGGGAATTTCCAGCCCATGGATACACTCACATACTGAATACCCTGGTGCCAATCCTTACAAAAGGTGAAGCAGAAGCTGTGTGTGTCACTGGCAACTGATGACAGGAGCTCCCTCCCACCTCCCCAACCTCCATGAGACAAGTATGATTTTGGATGTGGGTCATCCCAGAACCCCTGACTTGTGCTTGGCCTTGGAATGGTACAAGAGAAGCCTACAGTACAACATATTCCCCCTTAAATTATATAATATGCCCCCTTGAACCAGATAATGCACGTAAAGCCTTAATGGGATCATTCAGAGACAGGTAGAAAAGCCAGGATTTTTAGTGGCTGTTGGGTTCTGATCCTGGTCCTGGAGGACAGTGCCTGGTCTGCTCATAGTGCTTAGTGACCCACTCTGGACTGTGTTAAATGGTGCTGTGACAGCAAGGTCCACTCCCACATTTCTGAGTGGATGCAGTAACAAGGACTGCACCTATAGAGTGCTACCTATGTGTTTCAGAGGCTCTTGCAAGTGCAGCAATGGAGTTTAATTTTTTCCCTGCAAAATCTCAGCTTCATGAAGTTTTTCATTTCAAGTCTTCCACCAGAATATCTGAATCCAAGTGTGTATTTTAGTAGGTGATGACACATCTTGTGTAATATACCTCTCCAATATGAAACCAGTGCAATAAAATAAAACACTTACACAAAAAGCTTGATGTTGTACTTTATTCCTCCCATAGAGAAAAGTACACTAGAACTTTGCTTGTCCTGTTCTTTTCCAAGGCTATTGGTTGATATTATATGGATTAGAGATTTTTCAATCTCTTCCTGTCAAATATTTTCTCTGTTTTTAAAGAAAAAAATTTTTCAGCAGCTAAACTTGTGCAGACCTAGTGTAAGTTCATGAGAGACAAACTGTGTAAGCGAGGATGTTAGCAAATTAACTGCATACAAAATCTCAGATGTCTTCCATTAGGCTTGGATATTTACCAATGCAAAGACATGCACATAGCTCCCAGTGGGGCACCCAAGGGTGAAAAGCACCCATTGACCAAAATCAACTATGATTCACAGCTCTTGGATCATACAATCACTTTCTGCTAGGGGAATAATAATAATTATTATTATTATTATTGTTATTGTTGTTGATATTATATTAATATTATGTCATCCTGGCTTCTTCTAGTTATATAACATCTAGAACATCCAGTGTACAATTTGGTCATGTTCATAATTCATCTTACCTTAGAAGATGTCTGGACAGAAAAGCTTTAGAGCTAGTTTATGAGAAAATCATAAACTGCATTGGAACTTCTTCCAGGTGCAGGCGTTCTTATGCTATACCCTTCTGTTAAGATCAGTGATGACCCTTTCAAACTGTTATGTTCCTTATAGAAATTTAATTTCAGGAACGATTAAGACCACACCAAAACTCAGACTCTCCCATTGCTCCACAGGAGAATTGCAACCCACAAGCTCAGTCATCCCTCCAGCACTTCCCAGGAATTATATCATACAACTAGAGAAGGGAAAATACACCATGTGACTAAAATTCACCCATTCTACTGCAAAGAGAAATAGCCAGGTGCCTACTCACAGGGATCAGCTTTTGCACAAACCATAAGCCCTGCTTGCACAATGTGTTGGCCAAGAATCTGCAAAGAGTGGATCACAAAGTGCAAACCGAAGTCTATTTTGTCAGCATTTGTGAAGAAAGACCTAAAAACAGAGCACAAAATGCTCTTCATGAAAAACTCACCATGCTGTGATTGCAGTTCACCTTCCTCCAAGAATTAAGCCAATAGAGCACCAAGAGAGACTTTTTTGTTCATACTTGCTCCAATCTGCTTAACTGACAAAGAATTTGCAAAAATACACTTTGTAGTCTTGACATGCCAACAAAGCAATTTTAATTTTTGCTTCAGTTGAAGCCTGTTGCTGGTTACCTGATACTTTGCATGGAGTCATCACATTTTCTTCCTCACACAGAATTTACATTCCTGCATAAGCTTCATTAAATTAGGAGTTTGGAGACCTTTCTCTTTTAAAACCTTGAAGTCTGCAGGTGGGTTGACAAGTGTTCTACACTTGAGAGAACTTTTTAAAGTTTGACAGCTTCAGTTTATGAAGATACAACACTTAACCACTGAATTCAAGACTTGTTCCATTCATTTTGAGATCAGTTAATCAAGCTTGGCAAAAACATCTGAAAATAAATTTACTAGGAGACACATACAAGGCAAGAATTCATATTCTGCAGTTTATTTATTAGTTACCTCTGAACAGTAGCCAGCTAACTTCTACCTAATCCCTAATAAGGTCGCTTTTTTCTTTCTCACATCAAAAATCTAACACTGTGATCTTAATGTGAAGTGATGGATTAATGTTACACATGCTGTTCTTAAACCTCTGTCACCCTCTGCTGTGACAGCAGGATTAGAAGGGAAAGTATGGACTAAAGGCACCCAGCAGATTGAGTGATTTAATTGTCTGAGCTTCTGGTGTGCAGGCATAATTTTGGCTTAAATAATGTCCTTTTCTCATCAAAAGATGCCTGTTTGAAACTAATTCCTTTCAGTGAACCCCCTAGTTTTTAAGACACTTTGTGCATGACAGAGGTGCTTGTTTGCTTCATGTTCCCCAAACATTAATCTGAAGCTCTTTGCTGTGGCCACTTTCTGCATCTTGTTTTGGAGATGTCTTGATCAATTAGTGCAATGTCACAGTTACATGTAGTTATTGTACCTCCAGCTGCAAGCTGTTAATAATAAACTTACCCACAGGACAAACCTGCCATATGGTTGATGGTCAAGCAAGGCTAAAATATGCATTAGGAAAAAAATGCTACTGTCAACATGAAGCTGGATGTGGCTTATTGGATTTGATGCAGGCATCTGACAGCAATGTTTCTTTTAGCAACATTCTCTATTGCAGGTCAGGAATCTGCCTACTGTGGAATATCTGTCATAGGAAGATGAGGGGGGGGAAAAAGCAAGGAAACATTTGTGAAATGGGTAATTCAGAGTAGCTTAGTGGTGGCTCATATTTTTTTCCAGAGTGATTGTTGAGGAGGAGTGATTGTTGATCTGAGGCTTTTTTGTAAGAATGATTTGCTAAACAAAGTTTTGTTCTAGTTTTTTGTTCAAGGTGAGATCAGCTGCACAGGACAAGGGAAAAAAAAGTGTTTTTTCCTTGCAGATCAAAACAAGTTTTTTCATTGCAGATATAAACTGACTGGACTGTCAAAAAACATAAGATATAGAGAAAACTCTCCAAAGTCTGACCATAATTATATTCCTGAATTACTGTTTCTTTGCAGAAGGGAAAAACTCAGCATTTGGATATTTTTTCTAACTCTTGATGTGTATTCTAGCCACTCACTGAGTGGCACTGGCACACTTTTTTTGCCTTGTTGATAACACCAGTGCAGCAAATACTTCCTTTAGCTTTATAAAAGCAGAAGGTGTCATGTCTGGGTATGCCATTAAAAAAAGACAAATCAAAGAATGTCGTGAAAGTAAAAGCAAACCCACCTCTTCATTGGAGACCTTCAAGTCCTTCCCCCTCACCTCATCAATGTCATGTCCCAGGAACTCCATTTATGACCTGGTGGGTACACAGTTTTGTTCCACACTACTGCCACTTATATCAATGGGAGCAGAAACAAAACTAACTGCTATTCTAAGGGCAATCATGCAGTGAAGACCTTATTAAAAGTCCCAGACTCCTATTTACATGCAGAAAGAATTGATTTGATTAGTTAGTAATTAGAAGCACACTGTTAATCATGCAATTTAAAAGGGATAGCTGGGAATCACAACTCCTAGGAGAATTCTCTAATATATGGGAAAGGATTATTTTTTATTAGTCTTTGTTATTAAGGCCTTGTTCTAACAGACACTTCTGTGTGTGCTCAACTTGAACACGTGACTGCTCTCTCTGACTTTCCTGAGTCACTCCTAACATCATCAGCAGAACCCTCTGCATACATGTTTAAAGCACCAACTTGAGAAACCAGAAAATCCTTATTTTCAATTCCTTATGGTTTTTCCAATTGTATTATTTCCAAATATATTTCACTGTGTTGTGTTAAACATCAAAAATAAGGGCAGGCTTCCTGTTGGTTTGGAGATGTTTGGCCTTTATTGTGCATTTCCTTACATAAGCAAAGGTGCTGTGATTCAAACCTCAGAACTTCAAAAGCTGTTCTGAAACTTGTGGCATCGAAACACTTGCCTTCTAAACATGTTTTTTCATCAGATGAATGGGGTTTTTCCCCTCTTTCAATGTAATCTAATATTCAAGCCAGGCCAGATATTCAGCCAACTGTGTTCTGGGGAAGGGGTGTGCTATGTGTTCAAAAATGGTTTATCTTTCAGGAACAAACTTTACTTTGAGGAGCCTAGTGTTCTACTAAAAAAAAACCAAAAAAACAGCTTTTGATATTTTCTGGGTTTAGAAATGTTTTAGGTGAAAATAATGTGTCTAGATTAATACAGGCCTTTTCTTTTCATGGTTTTACAGACATAGAGGAATAATCAAGACTGTGGATTTAAACAGATTTTGAGTCGATAGGCCACCAGGTATTTCTGTGGGCTATTCCTGAAGGATCTATATGGTAGAATGATTTTTTCTTCCATCTAGCTAAATTTGTACAGAGGCATACACAGTGAAGAAAGCTCCCAATTAATAGGACAAGCAAAGCAATCAACAAGAAAAGCATCAGAGTTCAAAGAGAAGAAATGAAATGTTCTGTAGATTGGGAGATAGAAGTCTTTTGATATAGCATAAGGTGCAAAGTCAAGAGCAAAGGAAGAAGAAAAGTTAGGGGGATAGTGATGATTGAGAAGAGAGTAGAATATCAGGAGAAAAACTATCATGCGAGAGGAACATACCTGAAACTCGTGGAGTCCTAAAAGAGGAATTAGTCCAGATTTATGCTATAAAATTGTTTTTGGCTATTTCCAGCAGAATCAACACGCTTACTCTGATAGTAGCATGTTAATCAAACCAACCAATTCTTGGCAGCATATTTATGAACCATCACTTACATTAACAAGGGTATGTACACAGTAACACACTTGTGAATCACCACTTGCTTATTGTTGATTTGTGGGTTTTCAGTATTTCAACCTACCTGTTTTGTGTGAGGGAAGAGTGTCTGTAACACATCTGAATCTTCATGATAGCCCTAATTTAGGTGTTACATATATACATTTTCTGTGGCCGTCTGGGCCACCCATCTATTAAATGTCCTGCCACTTGGCTGTTTTACATGATGTCAGCTCGTGATCTGGCTTTTTTTACTCTGTTACCAAATCCTGACTTCTTAAAACATTAAATAAAATGTTTCTTTCAGGGTTAATTATTTTGGAGTGTGACAGAAACCAGCACCCATAAAGTTTGTTGACATAAAAAGAGTAGATGTGAAAATAAAAATGTATGCATGTCTATGCTGAGCTCCTGAGCTAATGCATTGAGTTTCAGACCTTGACAGAAACTTGGCCCCCATAAGTCTTGACTCTGTTTAAGTGACAGGATGGCTGGCAGCACTCACCAGTGCTTGCAGGATGTACTAATATTTACAAGCAAAAGAAGGTCTCTGGCTTTGTTGAAATAACACCACTTTCTTAATTTGACTGCTGGTCCATAGCAGACCTTAACAAACAGCTACCAAGGGAGGAGGTAAAGGACTGAGCTTTCATCAAATGCTAATGTTTACCTTAAACTGAAAAAGTCACAATTATATTAAACAGATTTCTGAGGGCAAAGTATAAATAATGATATCATTCTTCTGGAATATCATGCTCAGAATGACAATGTAAACACTAAGGAGCTCCAAAAGCAAAATGCATAAAGCAAAAAAAATATATTGGACAAGATTTCCTCACATAAACAATTTTAAAATGCTTGCAAGTTTCCTGCCTGGTACTGAGGTGTACAACTGTATGTTGTATGGAAGCGGATCTGGCATTTCCCTTTGACTAGTTGTTCAGGCAGGAGGAGTTGCAAAGTTTAAATCAGTTTTCAACCTTGGATCCAAAGTCACCAGAAGTTCCAGAGCAATTTAACCTCACACTACCATTTCTGCTTATTCTTCAAAATAAGCAGGTAAAATATATAGAATTGATGTGATTGTTTGACACTGATAACATTTCTATTCATCTGAAAGGAGGGCTGTGTTTCGTTGGGGAATGCTGTGGGATTTAGTTGTGTTTCTGTATGCACCTGCATGGAATGGGTTAGTTATGTACACCATTAGTGTAAATTATACATTGCTGTTATAAAAGTTATAACTTATTTAAAGAATTTGCATGACCTCCATCAATGGAATTATTCACAATTTGTGAGGCAATTGCTCTCTTTACCACCATGTGCAGTAAAGAAATAAAAAGAAGGAAACAAAGACTGGGGAATCGGTGTGGGTTTGACCAAGATTATAGAGCAAAACCACAGCAACAAGTACAATTACATCTAGATCATAAGCAAATCTATAAACCATCCCAAAAAATATCTGGGCCAAAAGCAGCTCTGTAGAAATTAAAATTATGTTGCTTCTGAAGTTAATGGGCCAGCTTTATTTTGAACTCACACAAACACACACAAGATCACTGAAATCACTGGAATTCTCTCTAATGTAACCAGCACTAATTTGGATTTTGGTTCCAGAGGGAAATTTTACACAGAGAGCATTTGATTTCAATACATATTAAGGCAGAAAAAGTCTCTGAAAGGGTGCTTCTGCAATGATATGTAGCAACAGAAAGTGAGAGCACAATAACAAACTAATAAAACCCTTATTCACAGTCTCTGCAAGGCTCTGGCATGTTGTGTATAATTAGAAATGTGTACTGCTAAATAAAATACTCAAATAAGATTTCAACTGCCATTTATAGCAAACTAGCTAGAAAAACCTTTTGCTTTTATGTGAGGGGAAATCAGAGGAAAAAGCACAACCTGCACAATGGAAGAGCGTGAGGCACTGTCCCAAATGCCCCAATGAGGATCCCAGGAGCAGAACTACATCAATGGATACCTTGTCGCCCACATTTCCACTCACAGTCAGGTAGCAAGGCTCTTCCCAGAGTTCAGCTTTCAATGCTTAATCCTTTCTCTGCTAGGAAAAAAGTCTGCAAATGGAAAGGATCTGGGCTGTTGAGGTGTTCAGCCAAAAACAGTGAAATACTTAGCCTGGGGAATGAAATAATGAAACTATCTCTGCTACTGGCCATGAGATCCACAAGTTGTTAATCTCACTGGGTGTTTCCAAATACAAATTGCAGAAGTTTCATCCTCCAGGTGGAGGTGATTTAAGATTCCAGATCTTTGATGCCATATGACAGACGACTTTGGCATGCATACTTAACCTATAAAATAACTAACTGCTAATTTCTTTGTTCACTCTATCAGTTTTTAGACACTGTACGTGTAAAGTTCATCCCAGATTTTTTCTGTTTTCTACAGAGAAGTGGTAGTATCTTCAGTGCAAAATGCCAAGAAATCTGTTAAGCCTTTGGAAAACCACCCCAAGGAAGTCTTGGACATCCCATTGTATGAACATTTTATAGGATTATCTGCAGATAGGAAGATTGTTGGCACTGACACCACTTCAGTAAGCAAATATGACAAAGATGTCACACACAGGGACAAATACTTTACAATAGCAAAGTATTGCCTTGTAGTATTGGCTAAATTGGGTCACCAGGACCTCTGGAAGGCAGATCATTGTCAAGCAGGTATTGCCTGGATTTAGATGTTTATGTTTCTCAACTTTGAAGCTGTGAATCATGATAATGAGCAGAATTGGACCTTCACAGAGGTTTGTGGCACATTCACTTTCAAGGACTTAACCACCACTTTGGATTACCTTTTGAAAACATCATCACTTGCACCTCTCCCTAACACAGAACAGTATTTTTAATTGTGAAATTGCTCTAATTCCTTCACTTTCCCTTGAATGGAAATGAGAGCCCTGAATGCCAAAACAACTTTCACTGAATATTAAAGACCTTGTGAAATTTCTATAAAAGAAACAACATATCTGAGTTTTGTTTATGTTTTCCTGATGGTATGATCAAGTAGATTTTTTTGTCATTTTGCATCTTATTTGGGGTCACCATAGGGAACCTTTTGCTGCTTTCCAGGGGAGTCTTGATAGAAGCTGTTGTGACATGAATTTAAAAGGGGCTTTAACATGCGGTCTTTCAGCTTTCTTCCTCTGTATGTCTAGCTCTTTCCACCATAGTATTACAGCAGCTGTAGATGTGGAAAAACTCATTTTTCCCTTCTGCTTTTTGTAAAGTAATTTCAATCCAAGTCTTGTGACACTGCGAAGCATCTAGAGGTCCTGTGGATTTTAACATAGAAATACATCCCCAGTATTTCTCAATATTTCAGAACTAATTTTGCCAACCTGGAAGCTTTCAGATAGGTAAATAATATTCCATTTTTTACTCACCTAACCCAAACCTGTAACCAAAAAGCATCTAAATGTTTGTATGCCCTTTTTTTCCCTAAGTTTTGATGAATAAAATTATTAGGAAAGTAAAAATTGATTCAATGGTCCTACATAATCCATGGGTTTGAAGCTTGGCTGCTTCTGTGAATAAAGAAAAAGGAACTGTATTAATGTAAAACATAACCACTGAATTGTGTGACTGGTACCAGCACTCCAGCAGCACTGTCTTTCAGACGAAAAATATTTCAGAAAGGGAATAACGCCTCAGGTGAAGTCCAGAACTTCATGACTTCGTATGATGTTGCTCAGTGTGAAATTCGGCACTTCCTTATGAAATGTCACTCCCCTAGCTACAGTTATGTTAAAAAAACAAAAACAAAACAAACAAAAAAAAACATAAAAAACCCCACACACATATTGGTTAAGGCCCATTGCAATTAATTACTAGAAAGCTGATTGATTTCTTGAGGGTTTTCCTGAGGGCACAGCAGTTTCCATACTCTGGGTTGTTCTGCTGTACATTACAGGATAAGGCTACAGCACCTTTCAGCCTGAGGCACCTCATATGTGTCACAAGCCCTGTTGTGTTTTACACAGAAATGACACTGTGGTGGCTGCAGGGCAGTGCAAGAAGTTGTCAGTGCTTCTTCTCAGATCAAGGCTTAACATGGCTTGATGCAACTTGGAATGTTTGCGGTGGAGACCACAAGTGCTAATCTTAAAAAATGGTTTTAAGCAGTCTTTCAAAACTTTCTGAAGTCTATATTGTAAAAAAGAGATGCTTTTATTGCTCCTTCTAAATAGACAGATACTTCAAAAGTAATAACTAGGACTATTCTCCTGCTTTTTGTCCTTGGCAAAGACCAAACATTACCTTATTCATCCTCAAACACTTGCCTTGCAGTCAGGAAGGAAAAACAACTTTAAAATCCCATGAGGAAAAAAGGAAAAGAGCATAGATTTCAGTTTTATTGCTTTTAAACCTTTTATGCCCCAAACTGAAATATTTGAGTGTCCATAGAGCCCCATGTTTGATGATCTTTATTGGATACATTTATCTCTGTTTATAGAAACATTGTTTAATGGTTCAAACACTGAATTGCAAAAAATTATTCATTTTAGAATGATAAAATATACAATTCTCCGTTCTAATAAAATATTGAATACCAGCTATAATATAGATTATAGTAGTAATGCCTCTGGTAGGATCTGACAACCCAAAATTGTTTTCATTAATGTCCTGGAGTTAAGGTTAATGCACCAAAGAGCTGTTACTCATCAGTGTGTAATACCAGCTGATACAGGTATAATAATCCTGCTGCAACAGCACAGGGCAGCAGAGAAATTGCTCTTCTAAGCTATAAATATAGACTGTAGTTCACGGGATTCTTCTCTACTTACAAGTCTAACTTTCAACCAATGTGTTACTGAAAATAAACAAACAAAAAAAAAATTGGATATGATAAAAACAAAAAAAACCCCCGTCTTTCCCCTAAACAATTGACACTAAAACAAAAGTTGTAACACCTCATATTAATCTTTATCTTAATAAATTCTGAAAATCTTTAACTGGAGTCTTTTTCTTGCCCATTTTTAATGTCCCCCTTTCTGCAACTCCCATCCCAAGCTTGGCATTATAGGACAGCTGTATTAATTAGTGTCAGCAGTATACTTGCTACGGGTTTAGGAGCACCCTTCATTATTAACAGTAGGATTTATTCTCATTTTACTGGCATACCCTGACAAAGGTCCTGGATTTAATTAAATTTAATTAATTAAAAAGGGGTATTTATCTTTAAGCTTGTGCAGATGTAAAGACAATTGTTTTTCTCCAGAGAGGTCAGCTACAAAAACAGAAACTCTAATAATACACTTTGCTAAATTACTTTTCTATTTTCAGCCCAGTGTTATGCCCTTGGTTTTATTTATCTGATGCTCATCTCCATAGTGTCAGAGCTATCCACAACATGAAACATTCAGTGTCCCAATAAGAGAGGGGAAATCTTTTTTTTTTTTTTTTTTTTTTTTTTGCTGGCCCTCGGGGAAATCTTTTTTTTTTTTTTTTTTTTTTTTTTTGCTGGCCCTCAGCTAGAAGATAAAATCAATCAGTTGTAAAAATTTACACTAAAGAGTGACGTTCTGCAACATCCTTCTTAAAAATGACCACACTTGTGCTTTCTTATGTTTTGCAGGGAATCAACTGAGAAAATTTGTATCCACCACCAAGAAAATTCTTTCTGTGTCAACTAGACTCTGCAGACCTGGAGATGTCAAATTCAATGAACACATGCTGAAGAGTGGGTTCTCCTTTGCTTGATTCTAAGGAGTCCCATCTGCCTTCTCTTAAAGTTGACAGGAAGGTTTCTGTGCCTCTTCAGATTCCAGATTCATCACAGGACTGAGGTTTTCAGGAAAACATAGCCTTCAGCAGAGAGAACAATCTTTCCAGTAGGACAGGGAAAGTAACAAGACTCCACAATAAACTTTGCGGGTTTAAGACCAAATAAGAAATAAAATATTTTGTTCAAGTGAGTTCTCTCTTTAAGAAGTAAATCCATTAGACAGGATAAACTTTAGCATTGCTAAGTCAGGAAGATATCTTCAGTTCCCTTCTAAGAATCAGGATGGCTGTATTATAAATCTAGTTTCTTCTTAGATGTCCAATGTTGCTTTGATAAGAGTTCAAGTGATTGTAAAAAGAGATAATTCTCCGAATCATGAGCCTTCTTCTCTTTTAATGGTGAAAGAGATATAAAAAAAAAAATAAAAATAACTTGCCAAGTCATCTTTTATAACAGTATCTTCTTCAGATAGGCATGATGAAGGAACTTTCTAAATTTCCTTAACACTGTTTTTCACCTGTCACTGGACTTGTCTGCAAAATTGCAATTAAAACAAAAATTTAACAACAATTTGGAGAGGATAGAATTCTTTTTCTTTATTCCAACTTATTCTTGCAGGCAGCAGAGTTTCTTAATAGATAGGTCATTTGCAAGTATCGCTTCTAAGTTACTTGCAGAATAACAAAAACTTAGGAGCATTTGGATATAGAATGAGAAATAAGATTCTGCCTGATTTGTTTAGCATTTATTCTGGTTCCTCAAACCAGAAGTGGAGGGGAGCCTCAGTAGGTAGCTACTGAGGAAGTTCATATAGGTCCTTCCTCTCCCTCTCTGCAGATCCACCTTTATAGCTCACTTTGCAGAGCAGCTTTGGCAGTCTGCATCAAATACTTCTACAGGTTACAGATTAGAGTGGAAAAAACTAGTATGGTAAGCAGTCAAATATCTTCAAAAAGCTTGCTTAGCACAGAGTTT
The DNA here is from genome assembly GCA_013401135.1 of Cettia cetti. Lineage (NCBI taxonomy): Eukaryota > Metazoa > Chordata > Aves > Passeriformes > Sylviidae > Cettia > Cettia cetti. The sequence goes on along the minus strand of VZUI01059951.1, from coordinate 5,918 downwards.
TTTGATAAGCATTCACAGTTACCTATTTACAGGTTAATCACTGGTAACAAATACTAAGAGAACAGGAATGGGAATGCCTGCAGACATACTTATTGCTATAGAGAAAGCAAGGAAGGAAAGCTTCCACAGTATCCCAGTGCAAGAGAAAATGGCCACAGCACTGGTTACAACAGGATTTTCCAGATGGGAGACTCATTAATTTAACAGTGGACATCTGGAAAAAAGCTAAGATACAGAGGTATTAATTATTGCTGAACATAGTGCCACAAACCAAAGTGAAAACAATTGGAGTTATTCAAATTCAGCAGTGATCAGTTTATTCCAGGAACAGAAAATACAGAACAGAAAAGAGTCTCTTTTAACGGCATGAGAATTTTGTCAATATAGATGTGGTTATAGCAAAGGAAGAAATGCAAAAACACCAGCCAGCGGAACTGCCTGTGGAAGGTTGTCAAGGATCAGCACAGATCTAGGATCGAAGACTTGCCCTTGCTCATATGTTTCCTAAAGCAAAATATTCTGTTCATAAATGCAAGGTAAGATAATAATCTGGATACAAGTCAAACTCTGCTTCTTAAAATATTCTTGACTGTGATACTTTCAGCTTTGTTCTTTGTGTGTGACTGTGAGATGCCAGAAAAGTATTTGACATCTAAGGTGAGAACAAACTTCTTCTTGCCTCCTTGAATGCTTGCTTCATCTCCTCTTGCTTCATTTTACAGTGCCTGGAATTTATTTTGCCAGTGATCAGGTTCAGTCAATCCAAGGATGAGTGTTGCTTCTCTCAGCTTCCTGTTCAGCACTCAGGTATTTCTCCAGTTTCCAGCTTCCATTCCAGTTTCTTCAAATTGCTTTGGATTCATGAGTGGGCAGTCTGTCTCTTCAGTTGTAGTCATTTTGGGGAGCAGATTGAGGCTTCCTGGATCTTTGTAGAGCACTCTGATTAATACACTAGCTCTTATACCTCTGCAAACATAATATCAAGAAATACCTTTACAAATATCCCTACATAAGCATCCTGCAGACAAGGACTCATACCCCTATCCTTCCCATCTCTCTCTAAGCTCACTCTGTATCTTCATTGCCAGTTCAAGAGACAATCCAAGAAAAACAAGTCTGTCCCAGGTCTTATTGACAGACTTTGTGGGAGGCTTGGGTACTCATCTTCATGTACAGCTTTTCCCAGTAAAAACGCAATATTCCACTTGTTCACCAGGGAATATAATGGGCATGTAGGGATGGAAATTCCAGCATCAGAAAACCTGCAAGGGCAAAATTTGCCCATCAGCTGTCAGGAGGCTAGCAGGAGTTAGAGAATTTGAGAGACTGAGACTTGATTTCTATCCTAGTACAGCCTCTAGGCTGGATTTTGCTTTGTCTTCACAACCAGAATATTTATTTCAGGGAACAGGAAAAGGATTGAGGCTGCACACTAAAATTTATGGTTTTGCCAAGACGCAGAAAATTGTTGCAGTCCTTTTGGTGACTTAAAGAGTATGGGACATACCATTAAATCACAGTGGGATAAATCAAAAAGCAACCTCTTCCCTGATATTTGGAAAGCTGAAATTCACACTGCCCCACTGCAGCCCCTCTGCTCTCATCATCCACTAGCTGAACAAAGCCAGCTTCCTGCTCCCCACATTTCCACCAGGCCTATCTGTAGTGAAAACCTTTGCTTACCAGAGGAGCATCTGCTGAGACAGATGTGAGCTCAGAGTTTGCAGGGCACACAGAAAGAGATACCAACTTCTCACAGCAGTTGCTTCTCACAAAGGGTAAGAAGAGGCCAACTCGAGTTTGGCAAGTAATAACTTTTAAAGCCAAATAAAACCTGAAGAGCTCCACTGCCTGAAAGCTATGAGAACTGCAGCATTATGAATCACCTAGTAAATACATGAGCTATCAGAGTCAATGAATGGTAAGAGATGAAGGAGGTCTGTGCAGCCTGATGAACCAAACTTTTTATTGCATGCCTATACACATTTTGTATTTGAAATTTCACAAAAAATTGAAAGAACAGGCGTAGCTACCTAAACTATACCTGTATGTCTCTGATCACACAGACATTCTGGAAAGATCAGAACTTAAAGAAAGTTAAGGACAAATAAAATGACATTATTTCTTTTCCATAAACAGATGCAACACCTTTGAATGGCATCATGGCACAATTATAGGAGCCTTTCTTGTAGCTCAGGTCATCAATCTCTTAGTGATACAGATCTCAGAAGACAACCTTTACAGCCTATCAGCTCCAAGGACTAACTGGTGAATATATAAGATTCTGACTCTGCGGCCTAAGCTTCTGTATTTCCAAAGCATGAAGGATGCCTGAGATTAATTTTAAAATAAAGGCAGTGGATCCATAGGTCCAGCCATTAATATAAAGGAAAGAAATGCACTACCTTTAAAAATCAAACATATGGCTGGACCCAATATATACCAGAGAAATTGGCAGTTACTTTCCTAACTTAAAAGTTGTGCTCTTACCAGCTAAAATTATTTTAAAATATTTAAAAATTATTTAAAAGGACACAAATTTAAATTTTGCTCAAGAATAGATTTAGACAGATTTAGGTTCAATTTAAGGTCGTTCATTGCCATTTGTGGACCCCAACAGCAGAATACACAATGAATAGGAAGTGAAACCAGCAGTCAAGTATCTGTTACACAGCTAACAATACAGAGAAACAGCATGCTTGGCATCAGACCCTTTTAATGGCATCAGATCATCTTAACAGCATCAGACCCTTTTTATCACTAGAGCTGAAATAACTACAATGTCCAGCTCTTAATACTTGCCAGGTAACTCTTGATCCAAGGACATTTTCTAGCCTGTATAAACCAGAAGGGCACTCTCTTCCAGGCCCCAAAGGAAGGAGTAATTTGTGTGCACATGGATGGCCAGAGTCACTGGAAGCATCAGACTGTCCACTGGAACCAGGCAAAACCCTGGAGGCACAGGAATTGGCACTGACTTACTGCACATCTGTGGTGGCCATTGTGACAATAGAGCAGATGCTGCTGAATGTCTTGGTGTTGGGAAGGGGCTGAGAAGGGTTGCTCAGGCACCTCATCCCCACTCCACAGGAATCTCAGCAAGTTCCTGGAGATGGGTAAGTGACAGCACCTAAGGATGAATCATGGCTCCAATTAATTTAACCTGAGTTTCTGATGGAGGCTGCTGAGGTTTTTAATCCAATATCAGTTAATAGACCTCTCTTGATTTTTCATCTTCAGTTCAAGTATTGTTTCTGACCAATAGCGAAATATTTTGATAAATGATTTCTGGAATCTGAGCAGTATTGATTTATCAGTCCTACTTTCAATTAAGCATTTATTTCCCTCATCAGATAGATAAGTTTAATTCACATTACAAGGAGGCATAATTGTGAGCCAGACTTTTTCAGAGAAAGCAATTCACTAAAACAAAGTTCTAAGAAATGTTGGATTATAGCATTTTAGAACCTTTAAAATATTTCTTTTTCAGTCTCATAACACTTCCCTTCAGTAACATACCTAAAAATATTAAAGCTGCTATAAAATTTATTAGCTGGAAGCAGAGTATAAATGTATTCCTTCTCTTACCATGTATGACCTCGCTACTCTCCTGCTTGTTAATAAACAGTTTCCAATCCCATATAAAGTGTGCTTGATGCATTATTGCCTTGCTGATTGTAACTTTTGTCAGCACCTTAGTGACTGACATCACATAATCACTTGTGCATCTGGTTCCTGGCTGAGAAGAATGTATTCAGATTGGTTTATGTTTTATTTAATTGGCTCTGTACCTGGGCCCTGTTTAATGGCTTGAGAAAACCTGACCTATAGATGTCTAGTCCCCTATAAAATCCACCACTTCCAATGCAAATGGTTGGGCTTGTAAACTTATTTCATTTATTTCAGTTATGCTGGGAGCAAAACATGTAGTTAGTAGAAAACAAACACCAAAAGAATATAAATGCAGATGGAGCAAATTCTGTTTGAATGCATTTTAAGGATAAAGTTTTATACTGTTCACATGGGGGTAATTAATAATTTCAATAGAAAACATTACTTTTAGAGATGTCAAAACCCCTGGTTAAAAGCTGAAAAGAGATGGCAGTCCTCCTGTACATTTTCTTTGATTCATTTAGTTGCTGAATCGGAAGTCTTACAAAATAGTCTAAAACAATATTAAATTATTCCTGTCAGCTTCTAAAACCAATCCTTAGTAAAAGTTGAAAATTCTGCAGAATTGCAAGTATGTCTTTAAAAATGACCTATAACTTTGTAAGTGCTGTATTATATTTCAGTGTTGAAAAAATAAGTGTTTGAGGCTTATTTAAAGAATCTCACTGAGTGGGAGGGAAGAAAGCGATTACTTGAGAGAAATTACAACGTGCTGGTTATTGCCTACTAAACTGTTGCAATATTATAAGAGAGAGAGTCTTGTTTACCTGCCCAAAAAGATTTTATCCCTAAACTTGCACACCACCGTTTTCTTCACCACTGTAGTAGATCTTTACTTGAATTAGCCCCTTAGAATTATTTATCCACCATTTCTGAATCAACCTAGATTCATTAAAAAAAAAATCTTGTACATTCTTCTTAGTCATGCTAGCAGCTCTGAAAACAGGGAGAAAGATTTTTATAAAGCACATAAAAGGAATAACAAAAATAAAAAAAGTATATAATTTTCATCAATATGTGATGGCAATACTCCCATAACCTCTCCAAAACAGCTAGATCCATACAGCCTTCAAAAGCTTCTGGGTCGAAATCTGCTTCCTGCTCCAGCAGGGAGCCTTGATCCTTTTTCAAGTACTTTTAAAGAAAATATGATATCTATTTTTTAAGGACACAGATGGCCCCTGCTAGGGATTTTCAAATCAAGTGGTCAGTTGTGTCTCTGTCTGCAAGCAATGCAGACAGTCAAGCCGAGTCTCCTTTGAAAAGACACACACTCTGTTTTCCACCAGCAGGTCACAGGCTCTGAGAAGACAGTCCCCAGTAAAACTTGAAAAGCAACCCCAAATTCTCTAGGAAGGAATCTGTCATTGAGTCCTAGCAGACTCACTTGCAACATGATGAATAGAAGTACTTTTAATATCTGGAGTGTTTGAAATTATTTCTATCAAAATGGCTCAGTTCACTAGAATTACATAACAAGAAATCAAGTGTTTTTTGGTGGTCAGAAAAATTATATTCCTCCCCATAATTCAGTTCAAATTGCAGATTCCTTTTAAGAAAAGAAAGTTAACGTGAGTCCTGCTGTGGTATATCCATATGAATGCTTTATTGTGCACAGTAATCTGTGCCATCTGCTTTGGCTATTGAAAAATTGGTTAGCAATTGTCAAGCCAGTCTTGTGAAATGCCTCAGCTTTGCCAACAGAATATGGTTTTCTGTTGCTCTACAGCAGAAGAAAACATCAAAATATTTGGCAATGGCGTTTCCAGAATTTAAAAATTGTCATATAAAAGATTAGCTTTAAAAACCCACAAGAAGACTTATGTCTGCTGGTTTATATATCAGCTTCTAGCTGAAAAGTGACTTTTCATATTCCACAGAGTGAAGAAGGTTTGCCAGAAACAGCTTTATGAATGAGTTTGTCATGAAACTTTAATCAAGTGTTGCTAATGATCACCTTGAGTACATAAACAACTTCACTGTTCTTACTGCCCCACATCCTTTTTCCTCTTCTTTCCATCATGCATATCACAGTAATTTTTCACCTCACTGCTCTGTTTGTTCCTGATAACCACAATGCCTTGTAGAACTAGGTGTCTTGAGCAAATACTGCAAACAAATGCTTAATGGCTGAAATTAAAAACAGGGATGTATTAAGTATCCTAAAACAATTTCCTGGGGGAGAGAAGAGGAGAGGAGAGGAGAGGAGAGGAGAGGAGAGGAGAGGAGAGGAGAGGAGAGGAGAG
>VZUI01059950.1:0-11136 GCA_013401135.1 Cettia cetti | reverse complement strand
CCCAACCCTGAGTTGTTCCTTTATGTTATCTTCATCAGCAAATGGTGTAGGGCCTCTCAGAGCACCATTCAGGGTGTAGTGATCTCTGCAGCTTTTGTAATACAGTTTTAAAAATCTTTCATGAAAATGTTTAAGTCATAAACTAATATTTCAATCTCTGCCAAGAGTGTCACCATCTATTTCTGTGACAATCTGGAGTACACAGAGTTTTGTCTGGGGGGTGGTATGGAGCCAACTGAGAGTGTATGGGTGAGAATTATGCGTAGAATAGGGACAGGTGTCACTATAGTGGGGGTCTGCTAGAGACCACCCAACCAGGAAGACCTAGTAGATGAGGCCCCCTGGAGACAGATGGGAACAACCTCATGTGCACAAGCCCAGAGACTCTTGGGGGACTTCAGCCACCTGGATATCTGGGAGGGAAGGAGAACACAGCAGGGCATGAGTAATCTGGAAGGTTCCTGCAGCGTGCTCATGTTAACTTCCCTTTCCAAGGGAAAGAGGAGCCAACAAGGAGACGTGCTATGCTGAGCCTGGCTCTCACCAACAAGGAGGGGGAGAGTGAAGCTCATTGCCTTGGATGCAATGAACATAAAATGGTGTGGTTGAAGATCCTTAGGGCAGTGAAGTGCCCAGCTCATGAACCTGATGGTGTGTAAGTCCTTGGAACTTGATGAGATGCTTCTACAGGTTCTGTGGGAACTGGTGGGTGGAGTGGCTAAGCCAATATCCATCAAGTTTCAGAAGTTGTGGCAGTGAAGTTCCCACTGACTGGAAAAGGGGAAACCCCACACCTTCCTATAAAGAGAAAGAAATGAAGACCCAGAGAATTACACTCCAGTCAACCACACCTCTGTGCCCAGCCAAACTGTAGAACAAATCCTGCTGGAAACTATGCAAAGGGACTTGAAAAATAAAAAGGTGATTGGTGACAGCTAAAATGGTTTCACTAAAAGCAAGCTGTGCCTCACAGATTTGGTGGCTGTCTATGATGCAGTTGCAGTGCCTGTGGATGAGGGAAGAGGAACAGATGTCATCTACCTGGACTTGTGCAGAATCTTTGACAGTGTTCCACATGCTATCCTTATCTCTGAATCAGAGAGAGAGTTGGGATTGTTCAGTCTGGAGAAGGCTCTGGGGAGACCTTAGAGCAGCCTTCCAGTATCTAAAGGAAACCTAAAAGAGAGTGGAAGAGAGCTGTTTTTATAAGGCCCTGAGGTGGTAGGACAGCAGGGAATGGCTTTAAATTGAAAGGTGGTTGGTTTAGATTGGATACTAGGAAGAAATTCTTTACTGTGAGAGTGGTAAGGCACTGGAACAGGTTGCCCAGAGTAGATGTAGATGGCCCATTCCTGGATGTGTTCAAGGCCAGGTCAGATGCTCAGGCCCTCTGAGCAACCAGATCTAGCAGAAAGCCCGCTGCCCGTATCAGGGGAGTTGAAACTAGATGATCTTTAAGATTCATTCCAACCAAATTCATTCTATGATTCTATGATTCTGTGATTCTATGATTCTGACCAGATGAATAATTATCCAGAATGATACTGTGAGGATCCTAAATTATACAAAGGTAAAATAATTTTTGTGACATTCCAGTACTGGGTGAAGTATCATTTTTGGAAGTTACTTCATAGTTATTATCAGTCTTCTTTTCTCAGTTTTTTCAGTTTTGTTTCTCCTAGTCTGATGTAAATGCAATAATTTCCTTTGCTACATTTGTGTTAGCAATTGAGTTAAGAACCTGCCACAGTTGCCATGCAAATTCAAAACAGTGGATCTGGATTAGTATCCTCACTCTGACAATAGATAGCGCCAGTACTTCAAAAAAAGTGAACAACAAAATCAGCCCCACTCTCCAGCATGTATAACAGATGTGCTACAAATCTGCCAGTGTAAGGTTAAATTTGTAAGGTCTATCATCACTGCAAATTGCTCTCCTCATCCAGCCAAATGTCTAGTCTTTCCCTGAATATTTTCTATCAGTCCTGACTAGATGCAGATGAAATGACTGAGGAAACTGTGCAATCCTCTTTGCCTTGTGCAGGAAGGGAAGCACACATGGCAGTAGAGGTGAGCAGTGGGGCTTTGGGTCTAAAACTCTTTTGCTTCCTGCAAAAACATATCAACCTTGAACAGAGTTTAGTGTGTCACAGAAAAAAAACCCCTTGTAATCAGTTTGAGATTCACTACATTTCAATGTCCTGTGGGTATCCTTTTACAATGTGGTGTTCTTTTTCTTTCAAATGATGAAAGCTTAGTCCTGGCTACCATTTTTTACTATTGCCATTACTGTCATATTGCTTCTTGTTGACCACCTGTATTAAACCACCAGTCCAAACTCATGATTTCTCTTTTTTGGCATCTCTCCATTCCTCAAATTACATTTAGTAAGTCAGACCAGGCACTTGGATTGCCCTTGTAAACCCAATCCAGCACCCAGAGACTGGTTCCTTTGCTGCTGCAAGAAATTGGCAACCACTACATGAACAAATACAGGTGTCAGGTAGTCTCCATAAAGATTCAAGTACAGTGACATTGCATTTATCTCTTCCTGCTTTTATGTTTCTGATTTTTCTACATATAATGCTATCACTTTGCCTTGCCAGAACTTAATTCCTGCTGCCTTTTTATTCTCTCCTTTCTTTTTGTCTATGAAAGTCTTGATAATCTCTAAAAAGCTTGATACGGTGATATACTCAGCTTGTTTCTACAACAGAAATCTAAGGTGAAAATGGAGCTAACAGTCATTAATGTAGGAACACTTGTTAATCAAAGAGAAAAGGAAATACTTTCAAGGACAACCCTTTGTTTAAGGCCAGTAATCAAATTTAGTGTGGATACTGCCATTATGAAAATAATGAATGAATCTGAGAGTCATTGTACTGTTCACTAACAGGGCTCTGAAAATAAAATAAAGCCCCTACAATGATCTGTCATCCTACTCATGGCTGCTTTATGTTTAACATTGATTTTTTTTTTCTTTTTCCCTTCACAAAGCAAGCAGAAATAGTTTATGCCTGCTGCAGTAAGAATAAACTGCCACCCACTTTGTTCATGACAGCAGAAATCAACATTAAGTGTAAAGTGGCTGTGTACAAGATAACTGATCTCTTTCAAGGTTTCTTTACCTTATTTCCAGGTTGGTGCCGGGGGACAAAAAATTGCTGCTTTTGAACAATTGTCACTACTTGACATCCTGGTTGGTAGTCTAGGGACCAAGCACAGACAAAGGCTTGAACAAGCAGAGTCTGAACTGACCTGGCATCAGAAGTAATCTCTGCAACAGACACTGAAACACGCTCTTCGAGGGTGTGGGAGAACACACATTGCAGCAATTTCTGCTATTCTTTGAGAAAAAAAAGGGATGCATATCAGAGCTGTCAGTTCTAAAACCTTATTATACCTCAGTTTAAATAAAAAAATTCACTAATGTCCTTTCTTGCTGCTCATAAAAAACCTCCAACAATAAGCCAAACCAAACCCACACAATAAAGATTTATTAGCCTGTCTCCACATCCTATTCAATATCTCAGGTTAGTACCTTCCCAATAGAAGAATAATTTCTTCACACAAATTACTGATAATAACTGATAATAACTATACAAATTATCAGGGATTTGCTTTTGCAGTATGTTTGACCAGATGATTTTATATGAGGTTTTCCCTTTTTGTTTTAAACAATTAATTCAAACCTCTTTTTCCGACATTTTCACCATCAGGAACTAATAATATGCCTCTCTATTTAATCACTCTATTGTCATTTTAATGACAACATTTTACTTATGTCTCACTAACCTCCAGACTCCACCTCTGTTAATGCTTTCATTTATGCTACTATGCCAGGAAGATTCAGCACTGCACCATTTCAACTAAATATTTCTTAGACCTACAGAGTAAAGAGGTTTGCATCCAAAAACTGTTGGAGGTAAGATTTGTTTCTTTTTTACTTATATAATTTTTCCCATAAGTTGCTAGGAAACTAATTACTGGGTACTTGTAGGTACTTAAGCAGAACAAAGGGGTCAAAGGAGAGGAGTTGTAGCACCTGGCTATACTTCTTGGGGTCTCTGGGAGTTTTCTCTCGGAGGGGGGAGTTAATGCGAGTTTGGGGGCAGGTAAAGGACGAGGTTGGGGGCAGCTTTGACCTCTTGCTCTCAGAGAGGACTGCCAGGCTGTTGCTGCGGGAGGAGTTCACTGTCACCAGAAGGTCGGGTCCTGGGAAATCAACCATCATCTGCTCGTGTGCCCAGGAATTCTGAGCTCCTCCTCCTGTCCCGCTGGGGCTGAGCCAGCCCTGTCCCGCCGTCGCGGCTTCTCCGGCGCTGCTTTTTTGCTACGCCGTAGCCCTGCACTGCCCTGCCCTGCCCTGCCCCGCCCTGCCCGGGACATCCTGCCGTTCCAGGCACCAGCCCGGGATTTTCCACCCTTCCAGCTTGGAGACCCAAGAGCTCAGACTGCCCTGAGCTTTGTGAAACAAAGCCCCTCGAGGATCCTGGTTCTATTTACTATTAATGCTATAGTTGTTGTTTGTTTGCCTTGTTACACATACTAGTAAAGAACGGTTATTCCTATCCTCATACCTCTGCCTGAAAGCCCCTTTAATTTTCTGAATTATATTAATTTGGAGGGAGAGGATTTGAATTCTCCGAGGGAGGTCCTGCCCCTCCCTAGCAGACGCCTGTCTTTCAAACCAGGACAAAAAACTTACTAACAAAATACACAAACAGTACTAAAGGGAAAGTTTAAATTATTTCAAGGTCATGTAAATGCCTTATGTTTAAAACAAGAACAGAAAAAAGTTCTGACCACTGTGTCAAACTGATACATTTTCTGACATTGCCACAATGGGCCAGGGATATTTCAAATCTGTAGTTGCTTAAAAAGACCAATGTGGAAAGCAAAAAGCAAGCACAGCAGAGCACAGTCACACCAAAACACCTATCACTTCAAAAGCTTTGAGTCACATGAATAATGGAAGGGTCTGCAAGCAATTCCACTAGTTATCAATATTGTACTTCTGCACATTTCCAGTGGATTTTATCAGTATTTTCTTTGTTACTTTTTTCTATTAATCTTTTAATGATGAAAAATGCTATTACATTATATTTCTAAGTGCCACTTGCCTCATTACCAAAGTTTAAGTGACAGATACCCATGTGCTCTAGAAATACATACCAAATGCAAAACAAAAACCATCCCAAGACTGAAAGAAAACACCTCATGAATATAATTTGAATGCAATTGTTTTAGAATAACAATTATGCTGTCAACTTCTTAGATTAATGAAATCTTTCAGAAGACATTAAGAGAGAACAATTAAACTACTAATTTCTTATTCACTCTTTAAAACCATTTCTGCCTAGTATTAAATCTTTAAGTGGATATTTCACGTATTCCAAGGTAAATAAGGTCTCTGTAACACTGCACACCAAGTGAAAGTGTCTGGTGGTGAAAGTGTGACTGCCAGAGTGGCTCCTGAATGGTCAGACAGGAAAGATTCCTTAACAACTTCTAACATCATCTCTCACTCTCCTGTTTCAGTACCATTGCATTCAAATTATATTAACTAGGTGTTTTCTAACCTATTTAGTTCAGAAACAATTCCATTCATTTCAATATCCTTCATGCAACTCCCCACATTTCCTGTTCTACTACAGCTTTTCTGAGATAAAGGACCATCACTGCATGCAGTGGTCTTGGTGTGGGCCTAGCTTGGTTTGTAAAATAGCACAATGATCTTTCCTCTTATGCTCAAATTTACAAATATTCAGAATATTTGTGTCCTTTTTGACAATAATGAGCACTGAACTAATGTTTTCCAGGAATTATCTCTTATTTCTGATTAAAAAAACCCCACCTAACTCAGAAACAGAGTACATCCAATCTTAAATATAAAACATTTCAATTTTTTCTGTCCCCAGCCTATTTGGTCTGTGATATGTTGCCTTAGTGCAGCTTGGGAAATGTATAGGAAGTATTTCATTAAAATTTGTGGAGCTTGACTGTGTAATCTTTGACAGAATGGCTCCTACTGGATGACATGAATAGTGAGATAATTATATATGTGAACATGGATATCAGAGAGATATCTCTACTGTGAACAGAAAAAATGTCACACACATTTATAACATTCTAAATAACTGCTTGGATAGGAAAATTCCTATGCAAATAAATACTCTAAATAAATACAGCAAAAATGGAAGAATCTGGGGTGTCAACAGAGCCAAGAGAATAATTTTAAAAGCATAAAATCATTATGCAAGCATATAATGAATAATAGAGGCTTTGATACCTCAAGATTCATTAATCAGGATGGACAATTGTTGATCCTTTGAGCATGAAATGGGATTTTGTTTTGGCAGAACAACTTCAGATAAAATGGACACAGGAAATAAACAATCCAATGTTTTAGGGTTACTATCTAATGTTAACTCCTTTTCAAACCTCTCACCTTTTCTGATGGAATTACACCAAATCAAACAGGCTTCCTGGCTTAGGGAATACTGAGCCCATAATGTTTCAGCTTCTGATGTTTTATTAATGTAATGAACCCACATGTGGATTAACCCTTCTGACCTATACATGTGAATTAAATAAGTTTTCCCTCCCCATCAGTATCTAATAATCATCTGAACAATAATACCCAGCTTTCTGAGCCTTAGCAGCTGCAGAGTTCTCCCCTATTTTGTTGGCATCCTAGGTCTGCTAATTGTTGTTTTCTGAAAATACAGAAAGAGTGTTTAGAGGAGGAGAACTTCATTTGCTTAGGAAACAAAGGAGATTTCAAAGCAGACTTGTACCTTGTGTTGCATACAACAGGCCCACTGCTACTTTTTGCTGTCAGCAGTGTATGTGTCCTTAACAAAGCTACATATTTCTCACAGAGGAACTAAAAAACTTAGCCTGAAATAAAGTAGATGGAAAAGGAGATGGAATTTTGCCTTTTTTTATTGACACAAGTGATCATTACTGAGCATACCATCTAGCACAAGAAAGGAGGAGCATGAAGGAGGTAATAAATATATTTCTTGTTTCTTTGTTTCACACAATTACTGTAACCACTGACAGAAAACACAGTATTATTTCAGCTCTGTAGATTAGATAAAATAGAAGGCTACTCTTCAAAAATTGTGTTATCCTCTTAATTAGATAATTAGGACATGAGTTAGTTTGGGAAAAAACATACTTACTGACAAAACACTGCAAATTTTGTTAAAAATAATAAATGTTAGAAGGGGGAGAAAGCCATCATTTATCTCTTTTTAGGTGCCAGTATTATAGAGCCTATGTTAATACGACCTGAAAGCTAAATACCTCTTTTTAATTTTTCTGAACTTGAAATCTTTTCAGACATTTGACATTTTGGTCTTGAAGATGCAATGGGCATGGTTTTTATGTATCACAGAGAGGACAGATTTCATGCTCTTAAATTTAACTACATGAGTACCAATGCATATATCTAAGACATAATTTTCTGAGTTATTCTTACATATGCTAGTTTCCAGCAAAGAAACGGAGGAAACAATACTATGTATTAAAATTATTTTACTTTTTAATAGCAAATAATCATGATGATTAAGCATATACTTAATATTCTCTTATAGTTAATTTAGAATATATTGTTATTTTTATTATCAATCTATGAACTAAACAACTTAGTTTTAAAAGGTGTGTTCACATATTCTTTCTGATCCAACTAATGATAGAGTTCCAGAACTAGTAAACAAAGCTCCAAAGGTTCTTAAATATTTTATTTTTGAGGATGGCAGCAATGTTGCATGTTTTCAGGCAGTATTTACTTTAAGAGTGTTCTCAGTACCTCCTCACCAATAATATCCTTTAGGTATTCTTTTTCAAAGTTTTAAGGATGTGCCTGCCAAGCTTAAATATGTTAGGATTGGAAGACTAACATTTTGAGTATCATATTGTAAATGTGAATCAAATGCATTAAAGTAGCTGATTTGGACAGCATCCTCTAAAAAACCCCAAAATGTCCGTACAAGTTAGCTTCCTGCAGCACTGACAGCATTTTTAAAAATAATATTTAGTTATTTTCAAGTATGATTTGTTTTCCTTTATACCTCAGTTCATCAGACCTGCTAATTTTCTGTTTCACGGTGTTGTATATGCCTTATTCGCCTCTCACTTCTAATTATTTGACATTATTAGGAATGGATAACTCGTGCAATTTCTTGAGAAAATCAGACTCTATAACTTCAGCTGAAAAAGGTAGCTGACTGATGCTAATTGTGACTGAAGGTAGTCTTTATACTTCTTTATTCCACTCGAAACAACCCAATATGTACATATTTGCATTGAAATATAAGTATACTGTTAACCTTAGCTATTAAATGAATCCTTCAGCTTTAGAACACTGTTACACAACTTCTTGTACTCTCCCAGACCCATTCCATTTGCCTGATTTATAAATAAAAGCTATGTTGTGCTCTCAGGCATGACACTATAGAATTGCTCACCAATATATGCAAACAAATTTCTCAATATCTCACTTGGTTATAAGTCCCCTGAATACTTTATAATTATTACAGGGTTAAACTTTCTCTTTTAAAAGTTTATATTATGGGCAAATTCTCAACTCATTGAATTTCTTGGTATATCCCTTTCTATGTGTTGTGAAATTTTTGGGTTTTTTTTAAAGAATAGAATGTTTGAATGTGTGTTCTTGGCAGACAAATTTGCAAGGACTATACTAATCTATAAATATTTGCAGAGTATAAACATCAAGGATAGTAAAAGGCTATGTATCACATAATTTTAAGAACTTACCATTAGGAGAAAAGGAAAAAAATGAAGAGAGATGAAATGTTTCATGAAGGAGAAAAATCATCTTGACCAAGTTAACTAGTGTATGGAATACTCTTAGATATGACTTTAAATTAGACTTGAGAAAACATGCTCAAATGAACAAGGAAAAATCACACTCTGGCAGAGAGAAGAAGATGACCTAATAGATCTTTTTCATCTTCTTTTTCATGACCTTCATTTTCCTTTTCCTTTAGCTGATAAAACAGTATAGAAAGGAATGACCTTGAGGAAGGACTTGTTCTGTACTTAATGAAATGCAATAATTGCAACAATCTGAGCTGTAACTACAATGAGAGCTTGGTGTGGAAATCAGGAGCACAGTTTCCTCTATGTCAGCTGTGATAAATAATGGTCCTACCTGAATTGCTGGGAGGCAGCCTAGCTCAGAAAGTAAAATCTGCTTGCATGTGTCCTGTTTTCATCTGGGTAAGAGCTACTTTTCTTCCTAGCCGTTGGTATAGTGCTGTGGTTTTGATTGAAGACCATGTTTTTTCAGTTTCTTATGCTTTGCTTCCAGCAAGAAGACTGAAGTACAAGAATTGGAGAGGGGATACAGCCAGGACATCTGATCCAAGCTGGCCAAAAAGATATTCCATACCATATGGCATCACACTGAACAGTAAAATTTGTGAAGAATTGGCTGGGGGGTTGGTGGCCCACTGCTTGGGGACCAGCTGGGGATTAGCCAGCAGGTGCTCAACAGTTGCATTGTGCATAATTTGGTTTGTATATTCTTTTACTATTATTCTTTTTTCCTTAATTTTCTGTGCTATTAAATTATTTTTATAGAAACCCTTGAGTTTTACCTTTTTTTTTTCATTCTGTCCCCCATCCCACTGAGGGAGTGAGCAAATGTGCCAGTAGGGTTTAGCTGCCTGCCACATTAAACCACAGCAGCACACTTAGTGAATAGTGTATCACAAGGTAGAACATGACATCTTGGCTCAGGCATTCATGATAACTGCTTACAGGCTGCTGGTGCAATAATGATGGTTGATTATCATGAATAGAGAAACACACTTGTGACATTACTACAGGAGAGACCCAGTACTCACCCAAAGCACTACCACAACTATTGCTGGAACAATATCTCATATTATATTGATGCAGCTCAAAAGAAATTTCCACAGGTTTTTCATTAGGACAGTTCTGCCCCTGGAACCTGATAGGTCAAAGCATACCAAACATAGTGACTTTCAGTGTAAAGAGCAACCGTTTTGCATATGTAGAATGATTCTGTTGCTTGGAAATAGGAGAGGAGTGTAATCGAGCTTGTGGTTGTATTTTGCTCTTGGAATGTTTCATCTGCTTGGTCAGATTTTCAGTTTATTGCATTTTTTTTAAGCTAAGCAAAGATATTGTGCATGTCTCTGGAAATGTTTTCTACACATATTTGGTATCAGAAGTGTGTATGCACCCCACTAAAGCAGAGTATATAACAGGACTGTTAATATTGATACAGTGTTTGCTGTCACTGTAAAATGCTCTGAAAATTTTGAGGTAGAAGCAGTCAATTGAAATATCAGGTTGAATTAATTTACCAAAACAGATCATCATCTGAGGCTTTGCTGTAAATTTTGACTTGTAGTTTTCCATTTAGGGAATTTGCTGAATCTGTGTTTGCATCAGTACATAAAATGGAGTAACAACCAACCAGCAGATCTGATGACATTTATCAGTTTCAAAAATCTCTTCCCTTTCCCTATTTTCTAGACAATGTCTTACCCCTGCTGTTGGATGAATACAGAACCCCTGGGTTTTGCTTGGGAGAACCTGGGCTGGCCACCCCTCTGAATCATGCTAAGGGGTGACTAAACATGAAAAGGTCTGTATGTGCCAGAGTTCAAGCCCACAGGCTTCTTTAGTTTAGTGCAGATGCCACCATACATGTATTTGGGACAGGTTAATATTCTTGTAGAGTTTTAAAAACAGGTCAGATAAATGTTGCTCCACAGGTGTCTATTTCTCTTAATCTATTGTTAAAAGACCCTAAAATGATACATTGTAGATATCTAAAAGTGGGATGATAAAAACTTTCATCTTCATTCAGCTTACATGAAGCTGTTATGGAGACAACATCTCCATATGACAGAGATGTCAGCCTCCAGACCCACCAACCTAGCTGACACACAAAAAATACAAAGCATACTCCGAATCTGTATACTCTGGCTTCTGGGGCATCTGGGGGAAATAGAAATGGAAAGGGAGAGGGACAGGAAGAGGGAAAAGTAGAGGAAGAGAAGGAGAAGGAGAAGGAGAAGGAGAAGGAGAAGGAGAAGGAGAAGGAGAAGGAGAAGGAGAAGGAGAAGG
>VZUI01059946.1:0-12705 GCA_013401135.1 Cettia cetti | reverse complement strand
CTCTTCCTACCTTTTTTTTTTTTTTTTTTTTTTTTTTAATTTCTGTCCTTAGTCGCTAAGTGAATCCTCATTTTGGTGAAGTCAGGGAAAGGGTTCAGGCTGATTTCAACAGGCACAAATCCTGGACGTGGGGAGAGGCAGGGCTGGGGTTTCGGAGCGGCAGATGGGGCTGAGTGTCCTGCTGACAGCAGGGAGCTGATGGGGAGCGCAGGGAGCCACAGAACCGCCAGGCTTCTGCTCCAGGATAGCCCAAATAACCCCAAAATTACAGCAAAACCTTTCACCAGCATGGCCTACCCTGGGATTTGTTGCTGCAGGGATAAAGGACCACAGCTTGGGGAAGGCCAGGCTGAGTTTGTCACAAAGGAGGGTGGAAATGGGCTGAGGAGAGCAGGGAAGAGCTGTGGGCAGTTGGGTTGTGATTCCCGGGAGCCTAAACCAGGTGGGAATGCCTCCGCCAGCAGGAACATCAGCACCCAGCCCATTTTCCCCGTGCAGTATCCCGTTCCTTCCACTGCCTCCAGCAGCTCCTGCTGGGGTCCGTCCCGAGCAGACGGAGCCGGGTCTCAGAGAGAAGGAGCAGGCGGTGCCCGGAGCAGATGGAGCGGGGAGATGTCCCTGGGAACACGGGCAGGAATCGCATTAGCTCCTCTGAATGCAATTTTCAGAAGAGCTGCTGCTGCTGCTGTCAAGGGATTTGTCCTGGGAGTGAGATTTTCAAGAAATCTGAGCGGCCTATTATTGCTGTTAGCCAATTAATAATTATTTTTCTCTCTGTTTGTTGAAACTGGTTTACCGTGCTACTGAAAGACAGGAGTCATCTTAAACGACTTGCTAATGAGTTAGGAAATGCAGAAACACCACACCCTGCTCCTGCTTTATTTCAGTCATACAATGGGTTGGGATGTGATGAAGAATGCAGATGGAGTCACATGACCTTTATGGATCCAGCCTGCATTAAATGGATATAGTTGTGACCTTGGATCTCAGGAAACACCAACAAGAAGCTTGGCTTAATATCCTGAAATCTTAAAAATACCATTTTGGCACCCATACATGCTCTTGGAATACAACCAGTTGTATGTAGAGGGCTGGGTTTTCTCCCACATAACATAAAAACATTATAGAGGATGCCACAGACAAGAATTGATGACACTGCTGGGTCATAAGATGGAAAGGGAGTTTTTTTGAGAGCACGTAATGACAGCACAAGGAGGAATGGATCCAAACTGGCAGGCAGAAGGTTTAGACTGGATATTAGGAAAATATTCCTCCCTGGCACAGGGTGCCCAGAGGAGCTGAGGCTGCCCCTGGATCCCTGGCAGTGTCCCGGGCCAGGCTGGAGCAGCCTGGGACAGTGGGAGATGTCCCTGCCCACGGCAGGGGTGGCACGGGAGGAGCTTTAAGGTCCCTTCCCACCCAAACCATTCCAGGCTGTGCCTGCTCCCAGGAGCACGGAGCCAGCATGCGGCTCTTGGGGACAGAACGTTGTCATTGCCAGGGAACATAGAGCTGACCCTACCAATTTTTGCTGTAGCAGGGCATTCATTGCAAAATCAAATGCTTTTACTTTGATAACCTTTAATTCCAATCAGGTATTCCTATCAAATATTCCAATCAAATATATGGTTAGACCACAGAGGAATCTGCCTTAATTCCAATTTGCTAAACCTGCAAAATGCTTCATAGCAACAGAGTGGATGTTCACGTAAACACTGCCATTATCATGCTGGTAAATTCTGCCTTTTATCTGCTGATCTCAAGGAGTTTATCGGCACTGAAGGATGCCCTCGCAGCACCCCTGTGCATCTTGTAAATAACTGAGATAATACAAAAGAATAGAAAGAGCTTTATAACAACCCTGTGTCTTTTAAACAAGCTGTAATAAATTGTGCATCACAAGGTGCATAAACTCTACAGAAATGCCTCTCTTTGCCTCTTCCTGGTGCATACGATTTCGATTTAATGTCACTTATTTCTGAAGTCTATTAAACCAATTGTCTTAATCTCACTTATTCTGCAGTGTATTTGCCCCGTGTAGCAGCAGCATTAATAAAAATCCCTCTGTAAACACAGACCAGCTGGAGCGAGCACCACAGGAACTGAGCGGGGTGACCCAGATGTGCAGCATTACCCGTGTTCTTTTTATGAGAGATAAACATTTTGTCTGGTCCCTCTCAGGAATGCCTTCCCCCGGTGTCCCGCTCTCCCCAGCCCAGCCAGCAGCTGCACTAATTCAGGCTCTTCCCATCCCACTCCCCAGCCCGTGAGGAAGGGGAAATTTCTCCTGCCCTCCCCTTTTCTCTGTGTTCAGCCGGAGGTGATAATCCCCACGGAATGCAGCATTTAGCACTTGTCAGGTATATGGTAATTGCTACATTCCCAGGGGATTAAATCCGTGGAATCTAATTACAGTGGAGGGAAACCTCCCTATAAGAGAGGAGCTTTGCTGGATAGAAGTGAAAGTCTCTGGTGGAGTGGCAGGGAGCCGAGGGCAGGCAGGGCTTTGCCGCTGTCCCGGCCAGCATCAGAGAGGTGCTGGTCCAGCCTCTGTCCATCCCTTCTGCAGGTCAGCCAGGACAGGCTCCGGGCAGCCCTGGCTGCAGCTCCTGGACTGGTCTGGGCATCCTGGTAGGGGCAGACCCAGATGGTGGAGTGGTTTGGGTCGGGAGGGACCTCAAAGCCCACCCAGTGTCACCCCTGCCATGGCAGGGTCACCTGCCACTGTCCCAGGTGGATCCAAGCCCTGTCCAGCCTGGCCTGGGACACTTCCAGGGATCCAGGAGCAGCCACAGCTTCTCTGGGCACCCTGTGCCAGGGCCTGCCCACCCTCACAGGGAACAATTCCTGCCCAATATCCCACCCAAAGCTCCTCCTGTCAGTTTGGAAACATCAGGCTGTGAAAGACCCTGCCAATCAGGGCTTCATCCTAAGGCTGCAGAAATGCTTGGAATAGGAAGGACAAGGTTGGTTTTGCCCCAGACAGGACTACAGGCCGAGGTGGGATGGGATTGGAATTGGGGTGGGGAGGCAGCAGCAGAGCGTTGTGACCACTCCCACACCCTCAGGCAGCATCTGGGGTGAAGCCCCCTCACAGCTTCCCTCACAAGGGTCTTCCTTGGTCCTCACAGCTCCAAACATCAGTTTTCCTCCTTAGCTGTCCCTGTTCTCATCTCCAAGGACTCTGCTTAGGGAAACTCCTGCTCAATGGAACGTCCTCCTGGATGCCTTCACCCTTCTTGCATTGAGGGTGGGCAGCAGCTTTTGGCTTTGGCCTCACTCCTGGGGTGTTTCATAACTTGATTGTTATGGATACAACCCCACTGAAGTCAACTAGGATTTTATAATTGACTCGTAGGCCTTGATCAATCACGATTTTGTTACATCAAATTGCAGAATGCATCCACAAATACACCCCTATCCACTCACCTACACAGCTCCATAAAAACTCTTGTGGATAATCTAAACCAGCCTCAGTTGACACTCCTCTATCACCTAAAAGATTTTAGTTCATTTTGATGTGATATCAGCAGAGCATTTTGCAAAGGGGAACAAGAAAATCCACTGCAGAAAGGGGAAAGAAAATTCAGAAGTAGGTAATACGAATATGCTGATGTCTAGATGATACCAGAAGAGAATGAAAGAGGCAGGAAGAGGTTTCTTTATAGGAGGAAAGATCTCACACACGCAAAGATGAAATGTGTTTTGTCAAGATACTGAGTGAGATTTTTGCTCTGTTTTATTTAGATCAAAAAAAAAAAAAAAAAAAAGAACAGATGCGCTGCAAACCTGTCTGTATAAGCTGTTTTGTTGCACTCAGTTTTCCAGTGAATAATTATATTTAGACAGTGAAAAAAAAAAAAACACCACCTTGATATCTGAAATCAAAGGCCCCTGCCATTGTGTGTGTGCCTGTGCTGAGGAAAGGGCTCTGCCTTTGATTACCCACCCTAATCTCCTGCAAGGATGGGCTTCAAGGAGAGTCTCTCCTCTGCTCAAATCCCCACCTGCAGACGCTGGAGCTGCCAGAACACACGTGGAGAGATTTGAAAACGCTGCTGCCTCTCTGCATTATTTGTGTCACACCACCAGGGCTGTGTTGCCAGACAACGGTGGCAGGAATAGTCACGGGAGTGACTTTCCAAAGCCTTGGGGTTTAAAAATACTGCCCCCATCTTATTTGTTCAGGATTTTTGAGACTTTGGGTATTCTCAGTTTGTATTTTCAAGCTTTTGTTTTCATTCAGAAAGACCAAGAGAAATAAAGAATTAACTTCCAGAAAGTACTTGCAGTTCTCATGGAAACACATGAGAACATTTCTGCCTCCCAGAACTGAATCTTAAAAAAACCCAATATTGCAAGGCTTGGTGAAATTCCTGGAGTTGACACACTATGCAAAACATCACTTCTGCTGCCTTTGAAATATTATTTGCAAAATAAAGAGATGTACAAACAGTTCTGCAATGAGAATATACAGAAAATATCCAATTCCTCCTATCTTTTCTGGAAAAGTTTTTCTTCTGATTTCGGGAAATGTTGAGTGTTTAAGTCCCAGTAGCCACAGCTGAACATTAGTAGCAAGAAAATGCCCATATGACAAATGGACAGATAAAATAATTCTTTATTCACTGATTCATAAATTATTGACCCTGGCACACCAATCAGCTGAGCAGCACAAATAATTTGATATTGCTCTACCTGTTCTTTGCAGTTTTCTTTGATTTTTCTGCACTTTGCCTGTGTATATTTAGAATGACATTTTGAGATGCAGCAGTGTCCTTTTGTGGTTTCATTTTAAATATTTTATCTTATGTGTTTTCCTGTGGTCACCCAGAACACCAATTTTGGAAAAGAGGATTCATGGAAAACAAAGCTGCTCATTCAAACACGGGCAGAGGAGCAGGAGTGTGTCACAACCCAATCTCCATTAGCCCACAAGTGACAAATTACATCGCAGTCACCCAGAATTTCCTCTGCTGTTGCACTGAATTTTTGCCTGTTATTTATGAGCTGTTGCATTCGACTCCAGAAGCGGCTGCACTTCCCTCAGTGAAGAATCCACTGCACGGTTTTGAAAAGCTCATTACGTGGGCTCCCATTTATTTGGTGTTTGCTGCGGGTTGGAGTGGGTGTGAAACACCAGCGAGGAGCTGGGACCGGCCCGGGATGTGCAGAGGCTGAGGGGTGGTTGGGCAGAGAGGTGCCCCTCAAAGAGGGGCAAAATCCCTGTCCTGAGAGGGGCTGGGGGCTGAGGGACACAGGAACGATCTGATGGGCTGAACAAAGCCCGGGGGTGGATGGGTGCTGCTCTGCAGGGGGAGACAGGAGCTGCAGGAGGGGCTGCCAGGGCAGGAGGAGGCTGCTGGCATCCCTGAGGGGATGGAGAGAAGGGTGCAGGGCAGGAGGAGGCTGCTGGCATCCCCGCAGGGACAAAGAGCCCCATGTCCCTTTCCCTCCATCAGCCTCTGCTGTCTGCAGGCAGGGTTGCCCTGCCCCAGGTGTAAATTCTGGTGTGCTATCGATGTTCTCCTTGCTCCCACCGGCTGCAGCCTGGTGCCCTGCCCGGGTCCGTGCTGGGCTCTGCCTCAGCTGCTCCCTGTCCCTCCCCAGGAGGATCCCGGGGCTCAGAGCACTGCTCTGGTTTAAGGAGCTGCTCCTCTGACAGCTCCTGACGTTTCTCACTCAGCTTCCCAGGTGAGACACTCCCTGTTCTCAGCTCCACACATAATCCCTTTGTTTTATATTCCTCTGCCATCAGGAGCTGTGGGTTCCATACACTGATTTTGAGACCCTCAAAACAGAGTAATTCCATTAAGACCTGCCCGAGTTCAGGCACTGAAAGCCCGTCTCGATATTGACACCATGTTTAACCTGTGTCCTTTGATCTCTGTGGGGTCAAAGCAGGGCAGGGAGGAGTTTTTTGTATTTCTCCACCCAAAAGAAAACACTTAGCCATTTTGTGGATATCTTCACCCATTTTTCTTTCAGTAGATGCACAGCTATTAAAAATAGTGGAGATTAAAAAAAAAAAGGAAAATCGCATCCTGAGAAATGATAAATTTTTTTCAGAAAACTTTTGTCCAAGCATCTTTTTTTTTTTCTCTTACTTTTATTGACTACTAAGCCATTGGCTTTGTGTTTGATTGATTTTATTTTTCATTTCATCTGAGTCATGTAACATTTACCAACAACAGCAGCAGAGCCTACTGGGGAAAAAAAACCCCTCTATGTGAAGCTAACCGATAGAAATTCTGATTGAAAATTGTCACCTATTGATGAAATTGGTCTCTTAATTCAGCGGCTGCAGGAATTGCTTAATTCAGTGGCTGGAGGCATCAGTGTGGCCAACTTTGCTAGAACATGGTGAGGGAATCTGAGAGAGGAGATCCAGAAAAAACCACCAGGATTCGACCTCTCCAGAGCTGCTGTCTGCAGGTCAAAGCTGAAAGTGTTCAGTGTTAGGAGGCACTTCCTCCTTGCTCTATTTTTAGAGAAGAACTTTATTTCTTAAGGTTGTGATGTTTTAATAAGTATTAGGGGTTTTTTAGCTTTTTTTTGTTTCCCAGAGGATGAAGCTGAAATTTAATATCTGATTACAGATAGCTGGGAAGTGTGACCCAGAATTGTGAGAGCAGAGCACTCTGGAGGAGTCCTACCTCAGATGTACATTTTTTTTTATCTTGAGGAAGCACTGGAAATAAGGAGTAAATTCCTGATAATACTGGGAACACAGAGATGAAATTACCAACTGCCTGCACACATAGCATGAATTCCCCACTAGGAAATGAGCAGCTCGGGGTGGCTGCGAATTCAGAAGGTAAAATACAGAAAACCTGGTGTAGTCCAAGCCTCATTTACATGGAAAATATGCAGCAAAAGCCTGTTGGGAAACATCTCCAGATTTCAGCAGTTTAGAGCAAATTTGCAATGCAAGCTGTAATTTGTCCTGAGGGGTTGGGAGAGGAGTGGCCATCGGTGTTTAAACATCGATTTCCAGCCATGATCCTTCCCTGGGCAGCTCCGAAAATACCCAAATCTTCCCTCAGAGGATCCCGAGTGGTGGAGCTCCCCGGATACACAGGATTATAACACAGAATTATTCCAGGTGCTCCAGGAGCTTTGCTGCTGCTGGGACTGGAGACGGGTGCAGGGTTCTTTTAATAGTGCCCCAAACTGAGGTCACTGTGACACTGCATTTGTGGGGTTTTATGTTCCTTTTCCTGAGGAGTTCACCAACTTCTTCATCTCATCAGGGCAAACTCACAATCCTTTAGAAAATGAGAACAAAGGAGGCTCTTGGCTATTGCCAAACCATTCCACATTCTTGCCAAACTGTGAGACTTCCATTTTTTTAATGCTTGAAAGCGTATTCAAAAATAGTGTTCAATTTAAACTGAGTGGTGGAAACAGGAGGCAAAAGGGGAGAATTCTTTTATTTGAATATACATTTATTCAAATGCTGTGGGAAACAACAACACACTGCTGGACCCTGGTTATAAACCCCATATTTTAGTAGATTCATTTGCAGCCGTATCGGTATTGTAAGGTCAAAACAATTAGTTAATAGATTTGTTTTCCCTAAAAAGTCTCACAGCCAGCTATTCTTCCATCCTTTCTCATCACTGAGTGCTTTGCTGGGAATACATCACTCTGTTTGCAGGCTGTATTTCTGCTGATAAATCTGCTGAGACGTTGGCTCAGCTCTGAGCACGATGCACGAGGAGCTGGATGAAATTTCATGTACTGGTTTATATCTAAATTCAGACAATATGACCCTTATGTTCCTAATATTGAAAATGCCTCACAAATGTTCGCAGTGTACCTGAAATGAATTTCATGGCAGAAGTAGGAATACCCTAAAGCTGAAAATAGAAAAAAATGTGTACATTTATCTTTAGGTAGATATTGAGGTTACACTTTTTTTTTTTTTAACAATACCTTAATGATATTATAATTTAATATAATCATTTAAATAAAAAATAGTCTGTATTTTTAACTTCTTTATTCAGTTCTGAATGGCATGTACCTTTCTGGCAGTGCAGTGGGCACTCACAGCTGGAATTCTGCTGGTGAGGTGTCCTGAGGCTCCTGCAATCTCCAGCAGGTACAGCAGTTAATTAGTCCCCCAGTGTGAAGTTTGCAATCAGGTGTCGAAGCAGTTTCAGTTACAGTGTTGTGGTGAATCATTTCCTTCTGATGCTTGTGGTGATCAATCATGTGGGGCCCTCGTCTTGATTTTCACACCAGCTTCAAGACAAAAGACGTTCACAAAGAAAAACAAAATATTATCCATCAGTGGGTGCCCAGCGTGGATCTCGCCTCGCTTTGCTTGTTTTCAAACCATGAGGTTATCCAAACATTCTTCTTTTTGAAATTCACATATTAGTCTGAGACAGGCTTCATGAGGAAATGGCCTAGAAAAAAAATCAGTCTAAAATACAAAAACTATATTTAGTTTTGAAATGGTGGTTTGGCTTTTGTGTTGTTGTGTTTTTTTTGTTTATTTTAATTGCTGGCCTTTGTGAGCATTACATATCCAGCCCATGTAACAGCCAGGAGAATATCCTGCTTTTCCAGAGGCAGCTTTGAAACTGCAGAACACATTAAAAAAACCTGAAATACTTCCATTTTTGGCCTGAAATAAACGGCAGCACAGGCCTGTGCTTGTATGACCAGGCATTTTTCCCTGCGTGCACAGCAAGCACGGATGAAGAATTTTTCACCTGCAGCTATTTTGGAGAGATTGATTTGGATTCAGGAATGCATCCCTGGTGGAGCCCACACTTAGGGAATGCTTCGAGTTGGTCGCACACTTAAAAGTGGGCTTGGGGAGGGAAAGTGGCTTCTGACTTTTTTTTTTTGTCATTGGTACCCAAACCTCCTGACCTGGGTGCTTTAATATCTAAAATAATTGTGTATGGATATAATAAAATTGTGTGCTGATGAAGATCTTCAGCTCTGCCAGGGTTCAGTGGGAATTCAGGATGGTTGGAGGTGGTGAAACTAACAGCATTTGCATAAAAATGCACATGGGGAAATGAGAACATCAGCTAGATCATAATAATATTCCAAACTATTTTCAGTGTGTTCTCTAATTTTTTTAGCTGGCTGATATGTTCAGGGTGGGTTTTGCTAGAAATGTAAATGAACATGTATTTCCAAAGATATGCTTTTTTTCCCACTTTACCTGATGGTAATAGATAATGGAAACAATTTTTAACTTTTCCCCATTGTTCCCTCCATTTTCCAGCCCCGTACCCTGGGGTCTGGGAAGATTATTAACTGCGAGGATTGCCTGCTTTCCATTGCTACTCATAATTATCAAACGGTTAAATGAATAAAGAATAAGGAACGTGACCTTGTCACCCTGACTCATGAGTGATTGTCAAGTGAGGGATCCCAGTAGGTCAAACGCTGAAATCTTCATTTATTTGTTTTCTTTTGCCAGGAACTACAAATGGAAATGCTGATCTCCCAAAGACTTTTGTTCATTCAGACTTTTAAGATTTTTTTTTTTTTTTTAAATCTGCCTTAAATCCACGTGCTCCAGGAGGGAGTCCCGAGGGAACGTGAAGTCAAGCCCTGACTTCAGTCGAGGTTTTCCCATGAAGGACTGCAGGATCGGGTTCCTGGGTGACACAAAGGGAATTTCGGCAGTGCTGGGGGTGAGGGAGCTCAGGGAGGAAATAATTAAAGTTGCAAGCGAAGTCCCAAACGAGCACTGCTGATGAAAGAGGCGAACTACGCCAAGGAAATGTGAAGGTTCCTGCTCTCCTCTCCTTTAATTCCCAACAAAAAAGATCCTTCCCCAAAGCAGAGGAGGGGGATGGGAGCATTTGCATTTTCAGGGGTGGGGGATATCGCTGGAATAGGGAGAGCACAGAACAGTGATGATGTGGGGACTCTGGGATGTTATTGCCCCCGCAACAGGATTTGGGATGGCTGGATCAATACAACATTGGCTGTCCTTGCAAAGCACAACAGGTCAATAAATAAGTTTGTCAGCATTCTTCTCGCTTGCCACACCGGGAAATAATACAGGTTACTAAAGAATTGTCACCTTTGATTTATAAAGCTAATTAAACGGAGGTGCGTTGGATTCTCTCGAATCATTTAGTAAATTAAAAGGTACAGGGGAAGAAAATTCTACAAGTGAGCCCAAGAGAGCCAGAGGAATACAAAGTACATCTGAATTCTTCTCAGCTCCTGGAGTGAGCTGCCCTGAATTCCCGTGACTGCTTTTAACACCTGCTTTAGTGCTGCTTACCCCTCGTCTATTGACAAGATAGAGTTTAAGATTACAGGAACTCATCACAACTTCAGTCTTGAAAGAGCAGATATTTTTCCTGAGTGATTTCTTGCTTTTTCTGCACTTACTATTTTCTATTGCTTTGCACGATGTTATATCAATAATACTTGGGTTTACATTTTTGTTGGGATTCATTTCATGTGCAGACTGGCTGAACTCTTGTATTAACAAATATTTCAGTTCAATACACATCCTTAGAGTGGACTTTGGGAATGCTGCAATTTTTGTTACGTTGTAAATGAGCAGCTCCTGCAAACTTAAGTAACAGTCCTAGGATTTTTTTTTTAAATAATAGAATTTCTTTGAGCACCTTTGGCTTGCAAACAGTGAGAGAATCACAGATAAGAGTTCAATATTTCATGGCATTAGGATTGCTTTATTTCATTTTGATAAAAATCTGGATTTAGGTTGTCTGCATCTGACTGCCATGGCTCAAACTCTGCCCTCAGCAACTCTGTGCAGCCTTTCCCAAGGAAAACAGTCTGTCTGGGGTTTCCTGAATATTGCTGGATGAAGGAGTTTGGATATGTTCAGTCTGAAGAAACCAGGACAATGAACGGGGGGAAATGAAGCAGAGTGGCTGATGGAAATTTCTGCAATTTCCCTGTGGGATTTGGCACTGGGGAGGACAGGTATTGTCTGCAAGGCCGTGAGTCAATACATTCCTGCCAGCCAGCAGCTCCCCAAGCCACTCAGCCCCTCCTGGGCTCTCAGGAGCTGATCTGGGGCTGATGGATTCCTCCCTGGGATTCTCTGCACAGAAACTCAGGCACATGTGCTGTGGGATGGCCCAGGGAACAAATTCCACAATCAACCTCAGGTACCTGGGCTGCATCAGACGTGCTGCAGGTGTGTGAACCAACCCCCAAAATGCATCCAACGTTCCCCAGGACGCGGCACAAGATCCCCACATCCATTCACAGATCAGGGAATTCGGGGTGTGTGGAAATTCACCCAACATTACTGCACAGAAACTCTAATTGTGCAGCTCCTTCAGCCAGGAATCCCAGCTGAGGGGCAGAGCCAGCCCTTGGATCTTTCTTGAGTAAGGAAAGAAAGGACAAAAAAATTACTTTCTCCATTTTGCTGAATAAAAAGGGAGGTGTGTGCAAATATCCAAGCTGGGAGCAGCCCTGCTAATCCCAGGGGTTTGTATCTTCCCATTCTCCCTCTCCTTGGGCTAATTACTGCCAGATCCATGGATTTGGCTCATTGCCTGTCACATGGCCATTGTATGGTGCTCTTTAAAGGTTTTATTCCCTGCCTTCAGTGGTTGTATCCCACACTTGTGTCTTGGGGAGAATCCTGTGCCTTTCCAAGCACTCTCTCAGTCTCTGAAATGGGTGTGGAGATGCCTTGCTGTTTGTGGAGGTGTGAAACCCACCCACGTTTCTCTTGTTCCTGTGGCCATCTCTGGCTTTTAATTAAATTATGAACAGCTTCCAGTGAGACTCTGTAAGACACTCACTGCTACAAAATGTGTTTGTTAAAAGCCCCACAAACTCACATTACTTTGGACCTATTCCTGTGTCAGAGATGGAAGTCGAGGACATTAACACAGTGCTCCACCCTCTCTGAGCCAGCATCAGAAATGGGATATATTCAGAGCTATCTTCAAAAAAGTCTTTCTCTTCCCTTGAAAAATGGTCAAGTAGAAACAAAGGCTGTTCAGGTGACAAATATTTCTTCCTGAGAGTAATTTAAATCAATGAAAATATTTATAAAATTAAGTATTGGTGAGTTTAGTGAGCCTGCTGACTTAACGTAACTGGTTATTATATTAAATACAACATGTACTGTTACTACAAATCATTAACATTCACTGTGTGCCTCCTTGTTCAAAGCAGTTAATGCAGTTATGAACCTGTGAAAAGGATTAGTGATTTTACTGCCCAAGAAAAGGATCCTTCCCCCTTTATTTTACAAATTTACGATTTTATTTCCGAAGCTGAAACAAAGGGAAGGCTGTGCTCCAGCCAGGAGATGCACTGCTCCAGGCTGACAGCTGGAGCACTGGATATAGGATGGCAGCTCTTGATTTGTCAGCATGTTGCTATGGGATGGGAATCTGAGAGTGGAGTAAAACGCTGTGCAGATATTCTGGGAGCTCCCGGAGCTCGCTCCATCCCTCCTCTCCACACTGGCTGCAACTTCCAGAAAGGAAAACAAATCCTCCTGATGAAGGCAGAAAGCACATCCTGCCCTTCCTTCCTTCTCTCTGCCTTTGTGCATGGGGCTAAGAACTGCCAGAGCGAGGGGCAGCACTGGGAATGAGTCTGGGAAAGTGGGAATGGGAATGGGAATGGGAATGGGAATGGGAATGGGAAGGGAAGGGAAGGGAAGGGAAGGGAAGGGAAGGGAAGGGAAGGGAAGGGAAGGGAAGGGAAGGGAAGGGA
>VZUI01059944.1:0-31220 GCA_013401135.1 Cettia cetti | reverse complement strand
TGCGCGGGGCCCGGGCCGGCCGCGCTCCCGGCGCCGCTGGGGCCTCCGCGGGGAGCGAGCGAGGCGAGGAGGGAGGCCCGGCCCGGTGCTCCCCGAGACGGGCGGGGGGAGCCGGAGAGCCCCGCGTCCGCCGCCCGCAGCTTTGTAAGCCGGGCCCTCGGCGGGGAAGGACGGCGGCGGGACCGGGCCGGTGCCCCCGGAGCCGCCGGGTCCTTTCTTTCCCCTCTCTCGGTTACGGAGCATCGTCTGCGGGACTAGTGCGGAGGAAACAACAGGTCTCGCTCCCTGCTCGCCGTCCAAAGCGACGCCAGCGCCTTGCTCGTGGGATTATAAATGTTTGAACTAAGACCCAGGGAACTGGAAGGAGAGCTTCCCGTTGGAATTAATAGAAGAGAAAAGAAGAGAGGCTTTTCCAAATCCTCTACAAGAAAGCTCGTGCTGTTTTCCCCTGCTGTCCGTACTCTGTTTAATAATGCGATTGTAACCTGAGTGGAATTTATGAGCGATGAACTATTGAAGCTTGTTGCACCTCTGCATCGGACTACATTTTTTTTTTTTTTTTCTTCCTAAGCACATGATTCCTCCATCCCAGCTGTTGCAGGACCTATGGGCCAGTAATAGAGGGATGGGAAGCTGAGACAGTTTATTTTCACATTCTTCTGTGCCGGGGACTTGGCGAGTTAGCTGAAGCTGCTGCTTTTTACTGGATCTGCTCTTTCCTCGGCGAGTTTATAAGTTTTTTTTTCATGTGTTTCGATTAAACAGTCGTTGGACTGGAGCTGGATGGGTGCTTTGCAACCCAAAAGGTTTTGGGGGATAACAGAAAACTGCTAAAACAGAGAAGAACTGGTGCTGCAGGAAACCTGGGGCCTGTTTACCAAGCCTTCTCGTTTTATTGAGCAAGGTAAATAACGTAGTGCTGAAAATTCAGGGCTTATCGTAATCATGCATGAAAATGTTACAAAGCACTTCGGAGTGTTCCAAGTCTTTCAAGGGGTTGAGAGGACCCACAGCAAGACTCAGAATGAATCGTTCTTTCAAAATTTTCGGATATGAGTGTGAGATTTCAGGCTTAAAACAAAGTTTGTGGTACCTGAGAGGCTGGGGGAGCTACTTTTCCTGATTTTGCCTGAAGTTCTTGTAGATTTGCGCTTTTGAGAGCGGTTGCCTGAAGAACTTTCTTGGTGTTTCAGTGTGCAGGAATTACACGAGTGGGTTTTTTTCCATGCTTTTTAGAACCTTGATGCCTTAGCTCTGGTAGGGATCTGTTAGGGTTTCTCAGAGGTGCTCCCGGTTTTCAGTGTGCTCACTTCCAGTAGTGCAGTGCTCCCATTTGCATTGTTAACTGTATTCATCCTCTGGCTTTAATTATTTTTGCTTACCTTTATTTTTGCTGTCCGCATTGACAGCTGCTGCTATTTCATAATGAATTTTTGCTTTTTATCTTCCTTTACATGTTTTTGTCTCCCGGATTAGACTGTTTGGATTTGCCACTCATTTACCATACATCACTTTCACCACCATAAACCTTCTTACAGCCAACACAAGCTCCAAGTGTTGTAGATACAATCTTTGTGCATTTGAAGCAGTGGAAGGAGCAGATAATGATTCCCAAAATGTGCAGTGTAATCAGTTAGTGGGTGAAGTGTATAATTTTTGGTGTCAGGCTGCATGCCTTATCTTTGTGGGTTTTTTTAAAATCTCGGCAGCAGTTTACTCCTCACAAAAACATAAATCCCTTAAAATGAGGTCACAGTTTGAGACGTAGCTGCAAAAATCTGGTTTTGCAAGAAGTCACGAGATTCTCATTATGAAGCCAAGCCTTGATTAAGTTGACTATGTACCTTTTTTCTGCAGTTAATGAAATAGTGGCAAACACCAAGGTGCTGGCAGTCTTCGCTGATGCTGTCGTGGGGAGAGCTAAGTGGGTATTACGGGCAGCGCTCAAAGTTCCTGTTTAGATTTGTTTGACCGAAATTTCTGGCCTCTGTTGTGTCTGGTTTTGTTTCAAGATGATGTGTGAGGTGATGCCAACCATCAGTGAGGCCGAGATTCCCGCCGGGGGAAATGGAGGCCACGGTTCAGGTTCCCCGTTGCAGTCAGATGCCGATTCCCACTTTGAGCAGTTGATGGTGTCCATGCTGGAAGAAAGGGATCGCCTGCTGGAAACGCTCCGGGAAACTCAGGAGACGCTGGCACTCACCCAGGGCAAGCTGCATGAGGTTGGCCATGAGAGGGATTCCTTGCAGAGGCAGCTCAATACGGCACTTCCACAGGTATGGTCCTTTGGGAGGGAAGGGATTTTTCAATGGCTTTTGTGTTCTTTGTGGCGTGCTGTTGGCTTTTTGTATGTTTGGTTTTCTGAAGGGTCAGGTTGTCTTAGGGGAAGATGAGTCTATCCTGAAGGATCTGTTGGTGCTTGCTCTCTTTGAGGAAGATGCAAAGGAAAGCAGGGAAGAGCCCTTTCCCTCAGTCTGCTTTCCCAGGTTCTGGAATTTCCTTGGCTTAGCATAAATGTGAAATGGTATCTACATCCTTGATGAACTCTTTTCTGCAACTAGTATTTTTAAATGCTGTTTCTTAATTGCCTGATGCATTCATGTGCTTAAGAATTAAGGCCTAGTCTGGTGGGATGTGTCCCTGCTCATGGCAGGGGGTTGGAACTGGCTGGTCTTTAAGATCCCTACCAACCCAAACCATTCTGGGATTCTATGAATTCCATACAGACCGTTCTGGCACTGTTATAGACTTTGCTTTAAAAACTTGAAGATTGCTACCTTGTGAATGCATGCTGAGTTGTCATGACAATATAGAGTCTGAGTGTTTTGTTTAATCTGTTTAGTTACTTTTGAAAAGTTTGGATTTGGTTGTTTTTTTTCCTGCTAGGAGCTCCTAATTAGTGCCTTGTGGAGGATGCACGTGGCCTGCAGTGCTGGGTTTGTTACGCAAGGAGCACAGTTAGGAAAGGTGATTGGTGTCTGCAGAACTCTTTGGGTTTTATCCATTCGAGTTAAAAATAATACAAGTGGACTTTGAACATGTTGAGAAGCATTTGGTTCTAGGCAAAGCAGGGGCTGCTTTCAGGTGTTGGTTAACTGCTTACAGCCTGGTGCTTTCTGGCATGGTGCTTGTCCCAAGCGTGGCACAATGGTGCTGTGACTTTTACAAATGTTCCCATATCCTTAAATATTGTAGTTACTGTTTCTAGCCTTTCAAACAGCTGTGTTAAATCCTTCTGTTTCACTGCTCTTATTATAATGTAATCACTGTATGACTCTGGCTGTGGTAATTGGTGCTGGTAATTACTGATGGATAGAAGCAAAAATGTTGCACGTGTTAATCTAGTTCTGTTACAGTGATAAAAATCAGAAGTTTCCAAGCTTTGCTGCTGCCCCTGTTAAATCACGTGCTGCAGGCAGAAATAATTCTTTGGTTTTTTGTGGTAATAATTGTGGCTTCTCCTCATCCTGTGTCAGGTCTGCTACATTAATGGGGGCCATTGACCACTTGCATGACAGTGTTAGACCTGAGTTTGTGGCTGAACAGAATCATCCCAGCTCTCAGCTCTGCTGTTCCCCTTTTTCATTTTCAGTTCTCAGATTTCCTTCCTAAATCTAGGAGGCTTTTTGCATGTCAACATCGCTTTCTAAACATTTATGAAAGATTAATAAACAGGTTCCCTTTTCAAGAATGCCATAATTGCATGGGTTTGTGTGAAATCTGTTGGAAAAGCAAGTCAGTTGAGGGAGAAATTTCACTGCAATTTTATATAAACATACAGCAGTGCATGGATTTTTGTAGATTGCTGTTAGAAAATACTGTTTTCATGCCATGGAACTGCTGGTTTTGTCCTCAGTAGTGCTTAGCTCAAGTGATTTTCAAAAATCAGAAATATTTTCATTATTGTTGCTGCATCAGAAGTAACTTCTGTATTGGGCAGGTTTTTTTGTTGTTATGGTACAGTCAGTTCCTTCATAGGTTTTAAATTTTTGATGAGATGAAACAATTTTTTTTTTTTTAAATTCTAGCACGTGTTCACTGTCAAAACTTTATGGTGACTAATATTTGAAACTATTCAAGCTTTTTTGTTAATTATTTCAAGCTGAGCATTCTTTTTGAACTACTGCCTCAAGTGACCCGTTGTTTGGCTGTGGATTTCAAGGAGGGTAAAGTCAGGAGATCTTTAAATTTAATAGAATAAAAACTGTGTTATATTTTTTCAGCAAAGAAGGGATAGTAGTGTAGATTTTCATTTTTTAATCTTAGTTGTTGTTTTCAATTTAGTAGATCTGCAGGCTTAATTTAACTAGTTGTACAAAGACCGAGGTAATTTCATGAATTACTACATAATTCTGTAAGAAAAGTACTATTTCTTTCTCAGACTTGGCTTGTAACAAGTCTTTGTAGTTGATTTTAGACTACTTTATCTTAACAGGCATTGAATTGAATTGGTTCTATGTGTACTTTTCCTGTTTTAGATCTTTAGCTGAACCAGCCAGTTTTAGACCATTCTGATGACTGATGGAAAGTCCTGGTATAAAAACAGGAATGCCAGATGGATTTCTTCTGTACCAGAATTACTCTTCTGGTTTTGCTGTGAAGGCACACAGTTTCTGATGGCATCCCTGTGCTTAATTCCTTTCATTCACTGAGTTTTCTGTGTGTAAGAAAGAAGCTGACACTGGTGTGTGTGTATACAGTTTAATTTCAAAATGGCAAATCAGTATTTGAACCTCTTAGTTTCTAAAAGCAAATGCAGTTTTTCCTGCAGCAATGATGCAGATTTTGGGGTCACAGAGAAGCATTCAGTGTGGTGAGCAGCTGGGAATTTAAGGCATCAGTTCTAGCTCCATTAACCTGGGACATCTATTTAGGGTAAGGTAGCTTTTGTGGATGTCTAATTCACTGAGAGGAGAGCATTTTAATCTTATATAGATGTGCTTTATCTTTTACATTTACTCTAAGTAAAGCTGACTTTTTCTGGGTTTTTGGTGTGGACAGCTGGAAGTGAAATACATCACCACTGCCTTGATCAAATAACTGGATTCTTGGCAATGCTTTTTGTTTTCTGGGAGTTTCCTTCTATTACAGATTACCCCAGTCAAACTGTACTCTGACCTTGGAAAGGAAGCTTGAGGAAATCAAAGTGCTGTGCTAGAACTTAATTTTTATTCTTTCTAGAATTTTTCACAGAAAAACAAAAAAAAAGAGCATTAACTTTTTACTTGAAGAGCTTTATAAAATAAACACATTCAGTTACGATTCTATTTGTGGCCTCAGTGGATTTAATTATGCCCTTTAAGTGCCTTTAAGAGTGTGGTGTACAAAATCTGAGATTTGTGTGCTTCAAATTTATAAATGAATCTGTAAAACTGTATTTAAAGGTTAAATTTTGAACCCAAGGTAGATGAGGTCCAAGTTACTGCAGTTCTTGCTATTAAGGTGGTGCAGGCCAGGGTTCCTTTTGCTGATTTCATGTAGGTGTTTTCTGTAAATGAAAACATGATGCTTGTTTTGGATGGTGAAGACCAGAGTTTAACCCCCAGTGACTCTGGTGCCTATCACAAATAAAAGCACAGTGGTGAATTCACAGCAGTTGTCATCAGAAGGAAAATTTTAATATGTATGCTAATTTTATAAGCTGATAAATACAATACAAATATTAGCAACACATATTAAGATCCATTTTAATCTTGCACCTCTGATCTTTTGGTCTTAAATTTTATCATGCCTTATTTTTTTCTGTACAAGGTAAACAAAATAGAAGATTAAAGTAAAAGTTGCTTTCTGTCCATAGTAAGTATTTTATCATTACTTCACAAAAATGGTGTGTGTCAGTTCATATTTGTATCAGGTATGTCCCTGTAGAGTGATGTTCCTTAGACAATGTCAGAAATGCTCAATGCCTCACATGTGAGAAATATCAAAACACCTGGCCCAAAGACTGCCCTGGCATTGTTTTGAAATGATGGACTTAAGGATTTCATTGCCATTTTGTGAATAGTGGCATTTGGATTTCCTCCAGACAAGTTTTGAGTAATACAGGATGTCATCAATGTAGAAATGAGGCTTTGGATTGTACCTAATATGAAGAACACAGTGGCAGAAAACACATTAAGCAAAGGCTGGGCCAGACTCTGCAGCAGCTGGAATTTCCTCAGCACTTTCCTCAGAAGTGCAGCTCCCTTTCCAGCATTCCCAGATGTTCAGCCCCGAGGCTCCATAGCTTGCACTTCTTGCTCTGGCAGCAGTGGCTGCTGACTTCTGAACAAGAGCAGAGTGCCCAGGAATCCTGGAGGTGTCAGAGGGTTTCACAGGGATGTCAGAGCAGGGCACATCCTGCACTGCTCCCACCCTCTTCTGACAGCAAAGATGAGCACGACTCTTCCTCTTGCATTTTCAGACGTCTGTGGTGACTTGCAGTTGCTAAATCTTACTTGGCTCTTGCTGTTAGTGAATTACTGACCTGATTTGGCTTTACACTACTTTAAGTCAGACAGAGATAGGAGTTAAAATTCAGAATTCTTCTCTGATTATCAATAAATCTCAGCCTCCATAACATTTCTTTCTTTTCTAGACACAGAAACAGACACCTTTTTGCTCCAAACCTTCAAAGTATGAATTTTTTCTGAAATAATTCCCTATGTTGGGCACAAAGGAGGAGCTACACTTAAATAATGCAGTGAAGTATATTGAGCCCCGAGTCTCCAGCATTGGTTCTGTTTTCCTGGTTTCTCATGTTTGGGTTTGTTTATTGAAACATCCCACCCCTGCCCAGCAGACATCTGTTTGCCTATTGTTAGCAACTTGCTGTTTATACTGTGCTATTCATTTAAGGTTTGCTTGATTATAAATGGACCTTTTAGCTAGATTAAATTTGGAGTTCATTTTGAGTTTTCTTGTATTTGAGGGTGAATTTTACTGCTGTTAAATTTGGGGTAAAATTTACTGCTGTTTTATTGCTGAATGATGTCCCATCCATCCCCTGAATAAACAGATTTGGTGAAGTCCAAAACTATTGTTTTTATTTCCCTTAGTTTATTTGTAGGGAGAATCTTTTGGTGACTGCACAGAAATGCTTTTTATTTATTTTTGGTAGTGGATGAGGCCCTGAAACGGGAGCTAGTGATTATTTTTCCCTGCTCTTGTGCTGCTGTGGACAGATGTCTCACAGTGTGTTTATTAATGCTTGGGGTGCTCTAGTCTAACCTGCAGCCTAAAAACAGGCTGTATATAAGGTGAAAAGAGCTATAATCAAAACAAAGCATTTAAAATATATATTTAGAACCAGGTGAGCATCACATGCATACTCCCATCAGTGCTAGCTTGCCTGTAGCCTCTGGTGCAGCAGGTAGTGTCTTTTGGTATTTAGAGAATTCTTCCTCTGTTACCTTTTATTTTTTTCCTCCATTCTTTTCTAAGAGTGTAACTAAAAAGTGCTTTGAAGATGTTTAGGAGCAAGACTTGAAGATTCAATGTGGCTACATAATTGCAATTCCAGAAAAAAAAATCAAACCCCTTGGCTTTTTTTTTTTTTTAAGATAAATATGAATTAAGAACACAATTCCCTATCCCCTTACAAATTCTTAGTGTTTTAATGTCCACTGGCCTGAGACTTTGTTTCATCCTTTCTGTAATATATTTAGGAGAGTTGAATGTTGGGTTCATTCACTATAGGTTTTGATTATAGAATTAGGAGGACACATTGTTTTAACATATGCAGGCCCCTTATAGTTAAGAGTATTATCAGAGACCTTGAATTTTTGGAAAGAATGTTTTAAGTGCCTATTAGTAATTTTTTTTCCTCTCTCTAAGTTAGTGTTGCATCTCAGAACTATATGAATATACTTCACAATCGAGCTTGGGGATTTATTTTTTAGTTTTCCTTTTTTAAAGGAATATGACAGAGGTCTCTGTGTAAGCTGCTTGTGGCAATTTAGGCAGCTTAAGTCACTTAAAGTCTAAGGCTGACTGGTATCTGTTGACATATTAGAAAATACCATTATCTCTTGTGTGTATACATCTCAAGCTACAAATACTGAGAAGAGATAAATTTGTGTGTGTCAGGTAATCTGGATGCTTATAACTTTCCAAGTGTCTTTTTTTTTTTTTTTGTAATCCTGCCTCTGGGTTCCCCAAGTATAAATATAATGCAATTCTTGCCAGGAAAAATGTTTTAACATTCTCTGGGCTGAAAGAAGAATTATTATTTTGCTACTGAATGGAGTGAGTTTCTTATTCAACTTGACTTTTTCACAGAGGTACAGGGAAATGTTTCCACATTTTGGAAACCCCAGATGATTGTGTAGGGAGCTGGATCCATATCTGTAGGTCACTCGAGGAGATTGCTCTGGGATATTTAGAATTGGAGGAATGTGATTACAAGTCCAAGTTAATGTTCACTTTCATTCTGATGTGTTGTTTTCCTCTAAGCTGGTGTGAGTAGTTGGTTCCTTTGCTTTTTTTGCTTGTGACCTTTGTCCGTTTCAGGCTTGACCTTTGGTTTCAGGTAAACTCTACTGAAAATCAGCACCTTCTCTTCTGATCAGCCTGACAAGACTCAGTGGCCTGTTCCTGCAGTGGCTGGAGCTGCAGCATTTTTCAAAAGAGAAGCTTCATTGCTTAATCTTCTCTTTTGTTGTTCCACAGTGGCCTTGAACTTTGCTCATGTGTTTGTGCCCCTGTCTACTGAGGAAGTGTTTTTTGAGCATGGTAGTGGAGAGCTTCATGTTGGTTGGATCGGAAATATGCCATGAATATTGATGGATACATACAAATAAGAACAGTCAACATATTCCTGTAATTCATCTGTCTTCTGGTGATGTTTTCAGAAAGATAAATATCTAGAATTAGTCTTTTGTTTTACAAATTCTGTGAAGTGCACCAAGGTTCAAGCCCAGACTGCATGGAGCTCTGAGCAAGCTGGTCTAGTGGAAGGTGTCCCTGCCCATGGCAGAGGTGAACTTTAAGGTCCCTTCCAACCCAAACTGTTCTAGGATTCTGTGATTCCTTAATGAAAAGATCCTTATACCAGCAGTGTTGAGCATAATCAGATATTTTCAGGACAGATTTTAAACAAGGACTTGTTTAAAGGGCCACTTGGTAAAAAACTTGAGAAATTTTTGTGGCCTTTTGAGTTTTGTTAAGGAGAAAAAAGAACTTCTCTTTAGAAAATAAGCATTTTTCTTTGTTGCGATAGGGAAATGGCAGCTCTTGATTTTATTTTTTAATTTAATTAACCTTTTTTTTTTTTTTTTTTTTTGCTTTTTTTTCCTCTCTGTAGAACATTAGTCTTTCTTTGGGTATGGTCTTAGCCATGCTGTGTTTTGCATTACTCCTATTGCTAGCACATAGCAGAGTTGGGTATACAATTGTTGGGAAATATTCTTAAAGCACACAGTGCTCGCTTTTTTTATTTTTCCTGCCTCTCACAGAAATGCATATAAAATTTGGTTCTGCTTAAAACATTGTTTTTAGAGGCATATTTACATTTTATACAGAATGGCAGGGTAGATTATCTGGTAAAAATGAGTAAAGCATGGAGATTGTTAAACACTGTACTGTTGAGAGAAGTGAGGTTTTTCTTTACCTACCTCAAATTTACAGAACAGTGCACAGTATAAGGATTAATTATATAAGCCTATGGAGCTGAGTAATTTACATAGTTAAAAAGGCCAAACAAAACAAAGCCACCTTAAGATGTGCAGTTGCAACAAAGAATTTTTATGTTGGCCTGTACAAAGTTGAGCCTGGCTTGATGTATGGTTTAAAGATCTGTGAATGTTCCTGTAAAGAAACTACCTTGCATTTGATGAGGTCTATTGATCATTGTCTTCAACACCAACAGTGTCCACTGCTGAGCAATGGGGTTTATTTTGAATTACTTGAAAAGGAATTTTGGCCACCAAAATCCTTGGTGTAAAAGCTAAACGTTCTTCAATGTGGAGAGGGTTCACTCAAGAAAGAGGATCATAAATTCTTAGTTTTTTATTGGTACTATATCCATGGCCATCTCCATAAATAGTGAGCACTTTCATTAAATTACTTCTGAATTTTCAAGCACAGTCATGAAAAGGGAGGGAGAGATCTCAAAGTGGAATTCCTCATTTGCTTTACAGAATGCTTGGTAATGGAAGTTTTTTCACTGTGCAATCCCAAATTGCCTTAAAAAAAGAAAATTGGGCAAAAAAGGAGTTCTTTACACATCTGAAGGGACTGCTGTCTTGATCAGTGGCAGGTTTTAAATTGTGAATTTGTGGGTTTGAGTTGTGGATTCTCAATTGTCCTAAGTGAGCCTGTCACAACTATTTAGCAATATATTATTTTGCCAGTAGAATGTTAGAGTCAAAACTCTCATTTTCTTTGCCTTCCTATCTGTAATTGGGAAACAAGTGAGCTGAACGTGCAGAGAGTCATGGGACCTTGCTGAACCAATAGTACCAGACCTAAATTCTGTTATTTGCTGTGCTTTTCACTGTATCTTGCACTTGTGGATTTGCTGTTCCCAGTGGGAAGCTGGACTCCAGTTTTATATTCTGTAAGGTTCTGGTGTGTAGGGTATTTAAAGTCCTGGATGCATCTCATGCTTTCATCTCTTGCTTCTTCTACCAGGGTTTAAGGCATGGGCTGCTTTGGAAACCCAGAAGTAAAAGAAACTTCTGATCCCAATTAAAAATTAATGAATGGGATTCTCTTGTTTAGAGTTTCTGAGTGAATGTAATTTGGATGTAAAGAATGGTGTTGCACCCAGGAGACCCAAGAGCAGAGCCCATGGGGAGGGTGGTATTGGATCTGTGAGTCAATCTGGCTGGGCTTTTCACATGTTTATGCCTGTGTAAGGTAAACTCCTAATTTCAGATTATCCCTTCAAAGCTCTCTCTATTTACTGTAGTAAATTTGGGGGAATGACTAAAAGTTTGGTTTAGATAATTTCAGGGATGCCTTGGGATACCACAGTGAATCTTTTTGTTAATTTTGAGTAATGCATTTTTCATACAGCATGACCACCTTTTCCTAGTTCATGAGAAAATGCTTGGAAGGTTGTAACATTCTTTTAGCCTTATGTTAAAGAGCATGAGGCAGGTGCATCCAGCAATTTATTTTTTGAAACAACCAGCTTGAGTTTTCAGAATGTCTTTGGAAGGTGTAGTTCCACACCATTAGCTTCCAAAAGCTGAGTCTTTGTCTCAAGAAATCTGTGATTACTTTGCATCATGTAAAGTGGAAATGGAACAGCTTTTTAGGATTTTAGCTGTCCTTTCCCCCTCCCAGGGTCTCTCTGATGCTTATACTGACATTGGTGTAAGTGATCCCATTGGAGCTGCAGTTTGTGGAGATGCATCACCCTCTCTTGAATTTTGTACAATGGTCATAAAAGATTAAATCCTGGGAAGTGTAGAGCGAGAGAAACGGGCCAAACATTTCTTTTGTCTCAACTGAGTAGGAGTCTGCAGGGCTACCCTGTTGCATCATCTTTCCCTCATTTTTAGTCCAGTGTGGAATAGGAGCTTCAAAGTTTCCCCACCAACCTGTCTTTCACTTCAGCATTTGTTGGTGGTAACAGCATATCGACAGCCTGCCCCTGTCTTTTATAAATTTAATTAATTCTCATTTATTTATCAATTATTGATTTTTTTTTTTTAAGTTCTCTGCCTTATAGCCTTACTTATCTTCCTGGTTTCCTTCTGCTGTCTCAGTTCAGGTAGTCATCAAGTTTAGAACTGTTCATTATGGTTTTGTTTTGGGGTGGTTTTTTTGTGACAGACAAAAAAATACTTTGAACTTTAAAAAAAAATGCTTTAACCTTCCCCCTAAAACAGCTCTTCAGTGTTTAATCTATGTTGCTGATTTTTTTTCTCCCTGGTTCTTTCTGTATTTAGATAGCATATGTGTTTCTTGTAGGACCTGAGACTGTACTTTCTTTGTGTGGACTTTGGAATTGCTTTGTTGTGGAGTATTTGCTAAAATGGAACAACTTTTCCATGGAATGGTCCAGTGGAATTTATTTAGAATATCACAGATTTGGACATACTTATCTTCAGTTAACCCAATAGATCCATTCAGCCTGTAAACCAGGGTAATAGAAGTAGGAAAAACAAAATGTGAAGAGCTGGTAAGTCGAATTTCCTGCTGAAGGCACGTATCTGTCCTCAGTGAGTATTACTTGCTTAAACAAGTTTGAAATTATAAGACTGTAGTGTTCATCACTTGGCAAAAATAATAAATACATACATATATAATAGGAGAGCTCTGAGGGGGAAGTACATGCTGGTGCTTGTTTAATGAGGGTGGCTTGGCCAGCCTCATTCAGATATTCCCAAGCATTCCCTCTTAGCAGAGTGTGAAAAATGTACTTTTCAGCTGCTACCCACAGAACTAAAGCTGGCAACTAGAGGCCCAGATGAACGATTAGAACAGGGCAGGGCAGGCCCTCAGCTGCTGCTCAGGGTTTTTGCAAGCAGGAGTATCTTGTCACTGAAATAGTTGTGCATGATGGGTCTTGTCCTGGGTCTGTTTGTAAAAAACTGTGCAGTATTAGTCATGAAAGGTGACCAGAATGTAGTATGTGGGGTTAAATAATTTTGAATTCATAAAAGTCATAGGAATTTAATATTTAACACCAGCTGAGCCAGAATTGTGCTGTTTCTTGTGAGTGCAGTGTGTTTAGAGTTGATGTGCAGAAATTATTTTTCTTGCCCTAGTAAACTTGCAAATCAGTGTTGTGTACAATTGAAAAGATCTTGCTACAGCTGCTTAGTCTCCAGAATGGGGGTCCCAGGAAAATTGAAGAGTTTCTTCAATCTTCTCAGCCCATCTTGCAGTTGTTCTGCAGTTTGGCATCCCCAAGGAGGATTGCATGCTGTGCTATCCAGCATGGAATCCCAGGAAATCTTGACCCCCTTTGTGTGAGGAGAGGAAAAACTTCAGTGAAATCCCTCTACTGTCATATTAAAGATGGAGACTGGTTTTGTCCCATACCTTGTTAAACTGGTAATGCAAGATTCTTGCTCTTTAATTAAGTGCAAGTGTATTCTCCTTTTGCCATGGTGGGTATGGGTGTGGGTAGGTTTCTGACATGGACTCCAAAAATGGAGATGCCTAAAGCTACACCTAAGAAGTTGTTCTGCTACTTTACTGTATTAGTTCCTAATCAAAATAGGCTAGGCTGGGGTTGCAGGAATGTGGTAACTCTCATGGATGTGGATTGTGAAACCCTTAGAATTCACTGATTCAGAGTGTCACTGAGAGGCAGTTGTTCTTCTAACACTCCCCAAGTATTATGGCCTTATTCTGCCTTAAATTAAGCTGTTACTCTGGAATCTTGGTGGTTGGAGTAGTCCAGTATTGGAATGGAATGGATTACTTTGTTATCATCTGTTCTCTTATAG
Source organism: Cettia cetti (assembly GCA_013401135.1). NCBI lineage: Eukaryota > Metazoa > Chordata > Aves > Passeriformes > Sylviidae > Cettia > Cettia cetti. Next base: position 17,832 of record VZUI01059944.1, on the reverse strand, counting down.
TTACTGCTCTGCACAAAGTAGCCATCCCAGGTTGAAAAGCTCGTTTTTCAAGGATGACTAAAGTTTTCCTGATGCATATTTTAGCTGATTTGGACGTTTCTCCAAGGAAAACAAGCTCAGTATGGTTCTGAATGCTTTTGTGCTTTATCTGCCCTTTCAGGGGGCGGATTCCTGTAGCTGAGGAGCAGCCAAGGTGGAACTCCCTCAGCCAAGGTGGAACTCTTTGCATAGCCACACTACAATGAAGTGACTGGAAGAAGGTTTTCTGCTACCATTGCATATGAATAGATGCCAAGTTTCATGCCAGTCTGAAGGCTGCTTCTGCATTTCCTGTGCTTGCTCTTGTAATCCTTCAGCCTTTGAACTTCTTACTCAGAGGATCCACGGTGTTGCCTGAATAGAGGCAACGTTTTATAAGTATTTTTACAAAGACAAGTGAAGAAAATAACTTAAAACTGGTATTTCAAGTTAGTGCTCAGTATGTTCATTTCTTGTTAATCCTCTGTGCATTCTGCTAACTTGCAGGGTTTGCCCCCTCAGTTGAGGATTTGGAGAAAGCCCTGCAGGGGAAAAAACCAGGTACTTTGGTAGAGTTTTTCACTGGTTGATTTGATACACATCTGTAGCTTTAAAAAGGATTTAAAAGGCTGGCATAAAAACGGGTTGTGTCTGCTCTGGGTTAAATTGATCACCCTGTGTCATCTACCCGGCTTTGCACAAGCTGTGTTGATTTGTTAAGGCTGAAAGGTGAAAAGGTGGAAAGATTCCCAAACAATCTGGAGAAATTAGGGATTCTGAATGTCTCCCTGATCCCAAGGCTGGTTACTCTACAGAGGAAGAAGAGCAAACTGCAGGTTGTAACAGGAGTGACTGGATGAGGTTTTCTGACTTGTTTAAACAATCCCATGTTCTCTTTCCTTAGTTTCTCAGACTACAGAGCAGTTGTAGGATGCAGCTGTGGCTTGGTTTTTCCTTGCAGCACCTTAGCTGCAAGCAGGCTTGTAGGGACCGTGTGTTATGTCACATGTGTGACTTGTGTGGTAGATGGATGGAGGTCTGGCTATAACAGAGGAACCTGGAAGGTTCCCCTGTGTCCCTTCAGTCCAAAGCACGGTGTGTGCTCAGGGAATGCTGGCTCTCCAGCCATGCACAAAGGATCTGCTTTTGCACGAGGCTTTGCCTCTGTCCTTGTGTACATAACAGCACAGTTCTGCTGGCTTTAGGGAAAATGAAGTGCAGGAGACCAGGGAAGAAGGGTTCTGCTAGTCCAGGTTTGGACAGGCTGTGGTTAATGATTCCAGTGCTCTGTGTGCAAGGGTTTGCAGGCTCCCGTTCCAGACTTTGTGAGGTCTGAGCAGGGATTCATGTGGTGAAAGGAAAGCCCCTGCACCCCAAATAGGACATGTCTGAAATGCATGTGTTAGATCAGGGAAGGGGAGTTACAGAGGGGGGGGAACATGGAGCTGATGTGTTTCTACCTCCCTTTTCCTGCAGCTCCTGCATTCCTTTTGCCAAGCTGCCAAATCCTGCCTTTCTCCATTTGTTTCCTTGTGCTTCCAGGAGCTCCCAGCGACAAAATCTGGATTTTGTGCTGTGTACTTCAGTCCTAGGGAACGCTGTGCATAAATTTAGGCAACTCAGGATGGTAACTGGAAACCTACTTATTGCCATGGAGACTTGGGCTTGCTATAAGCTTTTCCATTTTGCTCTTGGGCATATGTTTGGTACCTGCTGGCTGTGAGAGAGGAGTCCTTCAGCTCTGGGCTTGTCAAATGCCAGGCAGTTGATTCTGCTTCCAGCTCCAAAGTGGACTGGGAACGGCGAGAGTTTCATTCCAGAGCAATAACATTATGCAACTGTAAACACGTTAAAACTTAATTGCCTGTTTAGGATTGAGCAGCGTTAATGACAAAGCCTAGATAGGTCAGTCCAAGAGGGACACTTGAAGGAGACCTGCTGAAAAAAAAAAAAAAAAAGGCTGGAATCATAAGAAGTGGCTCAGGTTTAGTATTGATCATTGACTGGCAGCTGGCAGCAATATTCACTTGAGTGTTTTCATGCAGTGTTGCAGTTTTTGATAGAGGAAAAAAAACCGGTTTTTTTTTTCAAAGAAAATACAGATTTTTGAGAGTTAACCAAAGGTGGCATTAAAACTTTTCTGTATCTCAGTGCCCCTAGTTGGAAGGGGAGAAATTTTTTTTGACAGTAAAGAAGTCTGCACCTCTGTTTTGGTGCTTGTCTTACGAGTTATGAAACATGTATACACAGATATGGGAAAGGAGGCCAATACACTAATTATGTAATGAGCTCCAGTGTGTTCTCACTCTGGGTAGTTAGCTCCACTTGGAAAAACAGCCACTTTGAGCATGAAAAGCCTTTCAATGTTCTGAAACACAAGAATTTGACATTTCCATGTTTTAGTATTATTTGAAGTATTCTCTTACACTCCCTTTTAAGTTCTGGGGTTTTGAGAACAAAATATGAACTTGTTCCATAGAATTGATTCTATTAATGTTTGAAATAAGTTTTATGTTTCTAGCTTAGTCAATTCAGGCTGCTGGATACTTACTGGAAATTATTTTCATGAGGTGAAAAGGAAAATATTTTTCTTTGCTCACTCTAGGCTGATTTTTCTCTTTCCCATTAGCACATAGGAGATATGGAAAGGTTGAAAGCAGTGTGTTTTACTACATGGAACAGGCAAAGCACAAGCTGTGTTGGTGTGTAACTGTGCTTGTTTTCCAAGGCTGTGTTTAATGCTGAAAACAAGTCAGTTCTCCTCAGTTTAAACTCTTGATACCCTCGCACTGTTTCATAATTTCATAGTTCTGATTCTTAGCTTAAAAAAACCCCAAAACAAACCTGTGACTTAATAGGTATGAAAATTTGCTCGCTAGGAACTTTCAAATATATTGGGGCTCTTGGTCCGTGTGTGCTGCCTAAACCCCTTAGGTTTAAAATGAAGTCACTCTGAAATACCCTAGAAATAAGCCTACTTATTTAAATTTTCTTTGCTTGTTTTGTCTTAGACTGTATATTCACCATTTCCCTGCTGTCATGATTTGGAATAATTGTGGCTTATATGTAGTACAAGCATCATGATGGAAACTTAGCTCAGATCCCATTGGTCTTCACCCCTGATGTCCTGCCCTTCCCCCAGTTTTTCTTTTCTTGCTCTCTTCAGCCGCCCAGATTTGTGAGTGGTTTGCTTGATATTCAGTCTACAGACCAAAATATCACTTGGAGATTAAACACATAAATTCCAATCATATATTTCAGTCAGAGATGTTCCTAAAAATGCAACAGTCACAGCTTCATCTTTCTATTGCCTGAAGTTACTACTTTACAGTATTTAACAATATTGGATTAATGTAAAATGTTTCTCTTTTTTATTACATATATTTTCATCATTTACATAAATTTTCTGGCCATGTGGTTGATTGTAATTCATGATTATTTGTGCACTTGAGTGGTGTTGCATTTTCATGTAGAATAAGGGGGTTTTTTGCTTGATCAAATTCCAAACAAATTTATTTATTTGTAGAGCATCCCTAACACACAACTTATATTAACAGACTTTCAGGAATTACCTCTGTTTCTTTCAAGTGTTTCCCCTGGGTTAAATACTATCTTTCTGTCACGTAGCATTTATTGGTCTGTGATGTGCTTTCTGTGAGAGCTGTGGATTATGTTTGTGATGAACATGAAGGGAACCTGTTCCCTGAAATCCCAGTTCCTGGACTGGGATCTTGGAAGTTCCCATGTGTCAGCTGAGCCAGGCTTCACGACTCAGCACTAATGGATCCAGCTTTTGGAAGGATGTTTATATTGTGGCATCTAAATACTGAAGGTTGAAGGTCAGCTGAGGTAGAAGAAATGCTATTGCTTTAAAAAATCCTGGAGCTTGGGAACAAAAAAAAACAACCCAGAAAATGTATTACTGAATGAAAACTAACTTACTTGCTCAATGTGGCATTTGTTGAGAATATTTATTTCTGGCAGCAAGAGTGATGTGTTGGGAATGATTCAATTGGATAAGAAAGTTACTGTCTTCAGTAAACATTTCAGTTTAGTGCAGAGTATGGGTGTTTGCCAGAATGTTCTAATCAGCAGGGAGTATTTCCCTGGTAAATTCAGCCCTCTCCCACCAATTCCTGTGAGTGCTCTGAAGTGCTTATTGTGAGTTCCATTCTTGTCAATCCCCAGCACTGTGTATTTACTGTTTTGGTGGCAGCCAGAAACAGAGCAGAACTTCATTCTGTTGCTCTCAGTCTTCTTAATTACAGAAAAGTAACACAGCTTTGTGCACAAGTGGGAAAGTTTCTCAGGATTCTTTCCTTTTTCTTTTCATTCTTTCTGTACATTCATCTAATGCTAAGGAAGAAATTGTGTGACAACTTGAAATTTTTTGAGATTATAAAGTTGCAAGTAGTTTCTCTGCTTTTGAACTGCTTAAGGAACTCACAAATTGTCTCCCATTGAAGGTAAGTATTAAAACTAGAAAGGACACGTCTTTTGGCAGTGTCAGCTGAAACTAAGGACGTTCAAATGTTCTTTCTTGGGCATCTCACAGGACTCGAAGCAACTCAGTTTTGTCAAAACAAACAGCAGTGGAGGTGTTATGCAATGCCAGCAATCCCTGTCAGTGTGTTTATGCAGCAGCAATATAAATTCCTGTGTGCACTCTTGCTCTGGGTCATCTGACAGCGTGATGGTTCGTGTCACAATTGGGATCTATTTGTGCTACAATTTATATTTACACAGGAGAATGCAATGGACTAGAACTGTCTGTTCTATAACCATCTGAAGAGTGAATAGCCTTCCTTTCAGATATACAGCTGGCTTTCACATGGGGTAGCTCATATAGATAAAAAGATACATACTGATGCTATGCAGTAATTCGAAGTTGAAATAGGATGATGAGACAGTGCCTGGTAGTCCTTGCTGTGCTCTTCATCCTGTTCTCAACACTTAGATACAGGCCAGAAAAATATTAAACTTCCCATGTCAAGCCACTGTCATCTGCAGAATTGGGTAATATTGATGTTTCTAAATGTTGATGTTGGCATTTTTAGGGTTTTTGAAATTACTCTAATATTATTATTAATTTGGAAGGGTAAACACACCAAGAAAGCGTGCGCTCATAGCAGGCTCTTCTCAGTAGTACAAAATTATCTGATCTGTAAAGATAAGCGGGGACTGCCAGTGAAAAATGGCAACTTTGGTTTCTGGTTTAGCTGAGCACATGTGAGAGCAAAAGGGGAGTGTGCTGCCAATTCCATGGGAGCCTTGGAAGCTCCCTCAGGTGGAATGTTGAAGCTGCAGGAAAGGCTTGGATGTGAAGGAGCATTCTGCTGGGAAAGCTCGTGGTATAGTCAATATTTCTGTCAGCTCCAGAGAAGCTTGAAGTAGGTTTTTCCTCTCTTGGTTTACCTTGTGCTCAAGGCCCTTTTGTAATCTGTTTTGTGTGTGTAAAAGTTCTGGTAGCTGTATTTACAGACCAGGTTGTTTTGGAAATACTTCCAGGCCATTTTGAAAATAATAGGCCATTTTTTTTTTTCTTTTTAAGAATGCAAATGAAATACTGCAGTGAGATATTTATATGAATGTAATTATTTAGTGTGTTAGAGAAATTAAATAATTTAGCAGTTGAGAAAGGAAATAAATTAAGATGTTTTGCAGTTTTTTGCTGATTAAGCAGGGGGACAAACTTTTTTCCAATAAGCAAGTTTTGATTTAGGAAGAGGGATTATAGGGATGGATTCTGCATCTGTGGTGGTATTGCTGCCTTTTTCACAGGGACTTTTAAAAGCCTGATATGTTACTAATTCCAGAGGAGGTCGCTTCAGGTGTATATTGTGCAATGTATTTTTTGTCTTTTCAGTCGTGTGTATATTTTAGAATAAAGTTTACCAAATGAATATTGGAAATTGCAGTGTCTTTTGACCGTGTCTGCTTATTTTAGCTGCATGTTAGAATTTGCAGATGTGCTTAGTATAATTAATTGGTTGATGTGGCCTTTTGTTTTTAAGCATATGCATTCTGTCACTTTGAATTTTGCTGCAAAACAACTCCATCTTAAGCTTTCACTTGATATGCTGCTGCTGGCTGATAAGCAATGAGTCTTGCAGAGTTTGGAAAAAGTAGAGAAGCAGCAATTGTGTCTCCACTTAGCTGGCTATTTGTGTTCACCTTGTCCTGCTAATCACCAGGCCAGCTGTACAAATCCAGTGTTTATTAGGCAAGGCTCTTCTTTGTGAGTATTTTCCTTATTTTGGACAACAGAAAGGATTGTTATTTATTAGCATTTCGATGTTTTATCCAAGTGCTCCCATTGCATCCACTGGAGTGACTGAGGCATATTTATTTTCACGTCGTAAGTTGCATTGACCAGGCATGAGGGTTGCTTTCAGGCAAGGCTCTTTTCTAAAGGATGGACTTGTTCACATTCACACTGTCAATTCTCATTTCCAGTGCAGTTCAGATTAGAATTGAAATTTTGCCAGGGTAGATAAAGTTACACTTTGTGTTTGCTCCTAAATGTGGTGTATAGTTGTACCTCTTGTTCTATTCATAGTGTGCTCCCTGAGTTGATAGAACACTTAAATGTCTTTTATATTAAGTATTTTTAGTGAGGCTTTTGATAGAGAGGGGAAGGGGTTTAGGCTGCAGTGGCTCTTGCAGATATTAGTACAATCATTTCCTGACAGAAGCCCCAAACTGTACGAGGATATTCTTTCATGTTGACTGTGGTCACTGCAGTAATAAGCATGCAGTATGTGATGTGAGTTAGCTCAACTCCTGTTCCCTGATGACATTTCACTCTGTCCTATTTCACTTTGGCTGGGTTTTGTTGGGTGAAATCTTTATTGGATTTGAAGGGTGAGCTTTGTGAGGGCTTTGAGCCCCCAGGCTCAGCTTTCAGAAAATTTTGATTCTAATCCTCAGAGATTTCTAGCAGGACTGTAGGAAAAGGGCTGCTTCATTCTGTTTTGTGAGGTCTGAAGGAAGGCTTGAATGAAATTCCTGTATTTAGCTGCATTCTGGTACATGTCAGGATTATTTAGTATTGTTCACAATTAAATATTGGCTTGAAATTTGTAATGTTTGTTGGTTTCCTTATTTTGCTGTGCTTAGGGCTCTGTTTTTTCACGACTCCCTCAGCAGCTGTTAAAAAAAGCCGACAAACCAAAACACACCAAACCAACAACTCCTTGAAACCGTAACAAAGTGTGTTACAAATATGTTTTTCCCTTTGCTTACCAGGGAAACCCCAACTCATATAATTGCCTTGAGACACAAACAAGTTTTCAAAGTCCTGGTCAAACATCTTTTGTCCTTACAGTGGGCAGCATAAAGGTTTTAAGTGTTTGAACTGAAGCTGGCTTAGCATGACTATACAGGGTTGTATTGGCTTTGCACATCTGAAATGATTGCTTCAAGGAACTGCCAAATGTTCATATGAATCCACTCTCACTGTGTCCTGATATTTGATGTGCTTATAATTCTGTCTGGTTTGTTCCAGGAATTCGCAGCGCTCACAAAAGAGCTGAATGTGTGCAGGGAGCAGCTGCTTGAAAGGGAAGAAGAAATTGCTGAGCTGAAAGCAGAAAGAAATAATACGAGGGTCAGTTCCTTGTCTTCTCCAAGCTCACCATTGTTGAAGCATCCAGCTACAGGGAGGAAAACAAATGTTGAATTTGAAAACCTAAAAGCATTTTTTCCCCGTGATACTTGTACAGGGTATCAGGGAATACAGGTAGCAGGTACAGGAATCCCCATGGAAGTGCAAACGTGTGTGTTGATTGAGAAGGTTTGGCAGCTTGTGCACAGCTCCAGATGCTGCTGTGCAGAATCAGGAAAAGCTTGTAAGACTGCACTGCTATCTGCCATCCAGATTTCTTGTTAAAGTTTTGTAATCCTGCAGCTCTGGGATCAGAGGAGCAGAGTGGGCAGGTTGTGGTGATCTGTTTGAGCAGCTTACACTGCTAATACAGCTGAAATGTTAAAAACGAGTCCTTACGCTCCATACAATATCCTTTGTCTCTGAAATTTGAAGTTTAGGACTCTACACCTGATGTTCTATGAGGCAGGGCTTTCTGCAGCTGTACAGTACAGGAATAAACATTGTTCCTTTCTCCTTTTTTTTCCTTTTGCTTTAGCTATTACTGGAACATTTGGAGTGTCTTGTCTCCAGGCATGAGCGATCCCTCAGGATGACTGTTGTGAAGAGGCAAGCTCAGTCTCCAGCAGGAGTTTCTAGTGAAGTAGAAGTTCTCAAAGCACTAAAATCTTTATTTGAGCACCACAAAGCCCTTGATGAAAAGGTAATGAAGTATTGTACCTAACATCTTTTCATCCTATTTCTTTCGTGCTAGGCAGTTTTTGTGCTGAAGTTGTAGAAATCTCTGCAGTGTAACTACATTTGTAACTGCTCTCCTAAATTAAGATGCTGCACTTAACTAAAGGAAGGTGCTGTGGTTTATCCAGGCACTTCATTAACTGTGTTAATGTAATGGTTCAGGATGTTCAGCGTGGTTCAGGAGCAGTATATTTGCTGTAGGAATGCACACATCTGCTTACTTGTACAACATCAGGTTTTATCCTTTAGATTATCTAATGCAAGAAATGGACTAGAGAGAAGAGGAGGAGGGGAATCTGCTTACACTGGGATAGAAATCTGAATTAAAAGAACTCCTCCCTTGTGCCTGATAATAGCAGCAAGATATGCAACTGCTAAAGTTTGCTGTGAATTTTGTTGCCAACTTGCAGTTTACCTGACATTGTGACTCTGATGCCTTGAGAGGCATCAACCCTTGTATATAAAATCTGGCAAATGATTTAAAGTGGACTTTTACCTGTTCTTTCATTTTGTAATTGAGCAAAAGCAAACACAGTCTGTGACTTGCACACAGAAGGACAAGCAAGTTCTGGGTATGTTTAAATCTTCAGTGCCTAAATGTACAGGTCATCTTGCTTATGACAAAAAAGGAAAAGCTAGATCATAAGATACACATTATTTGGCTATTTTTTTGGTAGCATGTGTTGTAATTAGTACTGACTCCAGATTAAGAAGGTTTCTAAGTGTAATGGAAACTGTGTCATTTAGTATCTGTAAAGGCATGGCAGCAAGTGAAATTAATTTCTTTTTGATTTGAATGATTTCAAATAATTTGCAATTAACCTTTTAGGTAAGGGAGAGGTTACGAGTAGCACTTGAAAGATGTAGCTTATTGGAAGAAGAACTAGGTACTACACATAAAGAGGTAAGTTTTTGTCTTAAAAGAAGGCTTCATGTGTCCATTGTGGGTGTTCTAGCCAATGTTTGTACAGAGTAATTTATTAAGTTTCACTTTCACTTTTTTTGGTTTCTTGCCAAATGGAATAATTGTTAATTTTTAACTTAGTTGCTTTGAAAGAGCAGGAGAAGAAAAAAAACGAATCTCAACCTCCTGATACCTTCTCTGCTCCCAAAAATACCCAACCAAAAAAACCCCAACCAAACCAAGAAAGAGTTCCTGTGCCTTTAAACTAAAGGTTTGCAGTGGCATAAGGTATTTGAGGGCCTGTGCCAGATTTTATTAATACATACCTGGCAGTAGAATCAGTAATTGTTACTTTGCTCCTTTGCTTTTGCAGCTGTTCCTTATATTATTAGTGAGAAAGGAGTTGACTTGAAACATGTGTCTGTAAACTTTTCTTTTAGTTAATGATTCTGAAAGAGCAAAACAATCAGAAGAAAACACTTCCAGATGGGATGCTGGATATAAATCATGAACAAGAAAATACACCAACTACAAATGGGAAGGTATAGCTATTTACCTTGCTTAGCTGGCATCTGGTTTTTAATCATTAACTATAACATTTTAATTTTAAACCGTAATCAAATGGTTTTTTGAGTGATCATCTAATTAAAAAGTCTTAGCTATCAAAATTACAGCTTTTGCAGTCTGTCCAGTAACAAAATTATCTTTGGGGAGGGGTGTTTACAGGTGAGTAAAAATTTGATTTTCAGTCTTATTTGCATTATGCTAATACGCTTTCTTTTTTTCCTGTTTAATAGAGATCTTCTGATGGTTCATTATGCCACGATGAAAACCTTGCTAAAGTGATTGAACTCCAAGACATCATAGATAAGCAAAACAAAGAGCAGACACAAATGAAAGAACGCCTCACTGCTTTGTCCAGCAGAGTAACAGAGCTGGAAGAAGATCTAGACACAGCAAGGAAAGACTTAATAAAATCCGAAGAAATGAACACAAAGTTACAGAGGGATGTACGAGAGGTGAGGAGGGAAGTGTCAGGATTTGGGGAGTCACAATGACTTTTTATAAAATTTTAGTCTCACTGGTGCTCAGTTGAACCTTTATGTTTTTGGGAAGTTTTTGGGTTGATGGATGAGAAGAAAATGGTTTTTTAGGACGTGATGGGTGTCTGGTTTTTGTTTAAAACACCAGTCACTTAAGAAAATTTGTCTTCAGGATAAATCTATGACTATTAGACTGGAGATCTAGCATTGCCAACTTCAACATGTTCTGGAAGAGATGCTTGATCTTGTCATACATGCTCAGCTTATTACTGATGTTTCCTTTTTTATAAGATGCACTTGGTTGAGGAATCCCTTTAATTTCAGTGGTGTGCTTGACAGTTCTGTCACTGCTGAAGCCCTAATCTCCAGGGTCCCAAATATCCTCATTAGATAGAAAGGGAGCTTAGTTAAATCCCAGAACAGTCTCTGACCATCCCCAGCAAGTCAAGACTTGCTGTGTGTGTACCACTGGAAAGGAAAGTAGCAGATCTGTGGTGTAAGATAATAAAGACCAGGGGTTTTCAATCATTCACAGTTTGAAAAAGCCATTTATTTCTACTTCATTTTCTACTGAGAAAAATAACCTGATTTTTTTTTTTTCCCCTTGAATTTTTATTTGATCACTAAATAATTTTTTCTCACATTCTGGCTTCTGCCCTGTGTTTTGCCCAGACTCTGGCCCAGAAGGAGGACATGGAGGAGAGAATCACCACTCTGGAGAAGCGCTACCTCGCTGCACAACGTGAAGCTACATCTGTGCATGACCTCAATGATAAACTTGAAAATGAAATTGCCACTAAAGACTCCATGCACCGACAGGTTGTGGTTTCAAATGAGATGAAGTACATTTTGCTCTGCAGAAAGCTAATGGAGATAATTAATGTTCATGCTGTGTTGAAGCACTTTGCTTTTAGGAAGATAAATATCAGTAATGTGCTGTTATTAGTGATTGTTTTTCAGGAGCTGGAGTCATACACTGTTGAGATTTTTTTTTTTTTTTTTTTTCCCTGGGAATAAAGATGAGACAGCTTTACTGGGAAGGAGAGAAATGGTTTTGAGAAATTTAGTGCACTTCATCCTGGGGCAGCAGGGCTGTTGTCCCTATTAATTTTAGTTACTTTATGTGTGTCCAAGCATCTTTAGTTTTGTGGGTGAGAATTACATATTCTGAGCTAAACTTTTAAGATTTACATAGTGTGTAATGATTATTACAGGCTGTTGCCTTAGTGAGAGAGGAAGTTTGACAAGTGCTTGACGTGAAATGATCCAACTTAATAAGCCAGAATTGGTTGTTTAGCTAGCTACTTTCTAACTAATCACTTTTTTAACCCTCAACACTTCCTGGCCAAAACTCTGTGCAGAGTGAAGATAAGAACAGGCAACTGCAGGAGCGACTGGAACTGGCTGAGCAAAAGCTGCAGCAGACCCTGAGGAAAGCTGAGACTTTGCCAGAGGTGGAGGCTGAGCTGGCACAGAGAGTGGCAGCACTGACAAAGGTGAGGTGGTGGCACGGTGTCCTCCAGACTCCCTCCTCCATTGGTGTCCCACTGCAGGAAATCTGTTCCTAGAGTTGCTTTGGTTACATTAGGTTTCCAGTTTTCCCACAAATAATTCAGAAAATGTTTGTTTACTTCCTACATTTTTCCATTCATCTATATGAAGACACTCTGTATTCTTTTTTCTTTTCTTTTTCCTTTTTTTTTTAAAATCTCTTTTTTTTTAAGTTTCTGCTCTTTGGAACTCAAGCAGGTTTCCTGTTAGCTCTTCTACATCACAGAAATACCTCTCTGAATTATTATTTTTGAGGTTTTTTAATTAAAATTACTAATAGACATAAAGTCTTCTAAATGTGAACTGTTTCTAAAAGGGAAACCTAAATTTCTTCCACTGCTAGCTAAATGAAGCAAGTGGGAGTGAGAGAAGTTGTGGTACTACCAAATATCAAGATTTTTAGAGGGCTGCAAATGGAGTAATGAAATCTGAAGCATTATATTTAGTTAATTAACAAATGAGCCTTTTCAAGTGTGTGTGCATGTTTTCTTTCAAAGCCTTAGTTTCATTTCTTTCCCTGTTATCTTTCCTGTCCCTAACTGGCTCTGTAGTCTGACCTTTTGTCTCCTGGGAGCTCTGCTGCTAAAGGTGCTAAAGTTTTGGAACTTGCCACCAAGCTTAGGAAGGTAGAATTTGTATCTTAGTCCTTGTCTCTGCTTGCTGCTTTTTGCTTTGCCATGATTACTAACAAAGGGTCCTATCATCCAGGCTAGTAAGGAAAATGCACTCAGTTTTTACTTTTATTTATTTATTTGTTTTATTTCTTGGGGATATGAATGAACTTCACTGTTGCAAGCCCATTTGCAAATAGTAGTTGATTCATGGTACTTAGAGGTGAGAGGTTTCATCGTTTTGCCACTTCCCATCTGAACCTTTGCAAGGTCCCTTTGGTGACAGAAAAGTATCTGTTCTGCATTGTCCTTTACCATAAATGGCAGTTGTGCAAAGCATGTTAGAAATATTCCTGTGCCTCAGTGTTTCTGTGCTTTTGAAGCCTGAGAAAACCCACCCAAATTCTAATTTTGCTCTCAAATTGACAGGCTGAGGAGAGACACGGCAATATCGAGGAGCGACTGAGACAGATGGAGGCACAGCTTGAAGAGAAGAATCAAGAACTGCAAAGGGTACTGCATATCATTTTGACAAAGATAAAAAGCTGAAAGAAAGAACCTAATCCTCTTTATTTCTCAGCTTTAAAATAAAAGCAGAGTTTAAGCTGGCTGATAGTGAGTCACTGTGCTGGGGCTAACCTTAAATCTCAAGGAAAATGTGCTGAAAGTCTCCAGCAAAAGTCTGAAGAAACTTGCTGAATTAAATGACAATGGAAAAATTGGTTCCTGGGTTATAAATACTGGAATCCATTCTGAATTGTGCCTTGTAATATTTTTTTTTAATGTAGGCTTAGATTTTTAAACTTCTGATCTTGGATCTCGTATTAAAGGCTGAAGTGTCCCTTAGATTCCTTTAACAGGGCCCTGGAGGCACGTGCAGTGTTCCTCTGAGGAAAAATATTGCTGTTAAAGAAAATGCATTTAGATTAAAGAAAGCTTGCTGCCTTCATAACCTGGAAATTGTTAGAAAAATTGCAAATCTGAAGTTTTTTCAGTAGCTTCTTTGTATCTCAGGCTAGACAGAGAGAGAAGATGAATGAAGAGCATAATAAACGTTTGTCAGAAACTGTTGATAAGCTCCTGTCTGAATCCAATGAACGGCTCCAGCTTCATCTCAAGGAGAGGATGGCTGCCTTGGAAGATAAGGTAACAAGTCATATTCCAGTAATGAATGTGTAATTCTGTAATGATTTGTGCCTTTTGCAGTGTGTCTGTCACTTCAGCAAATAAACACAAAACTCTCATTAACAAGTAGTTGCTGTTTAAGGCTCTTTTTTAGTGTGGATTTTGAAAATGTGCCCTTAAAAATCATTTTTGAGGTTTTCCCTGGGCCCTGCACTGTGGTGTTGAGAAGGCAACTTTTAAGAAGCTTTATCCTTTTTCCCTTGACTGGTGCAGATTGCATAAATAGGCTCATCCAGTGTAATACAGGAAGCCTAAAGCATTGGAACTTTGACCTTTCCAATTCAGTTTCTTTTGTTTCCCACTGCTTTTGGCTGTCCCAGTTCCCCTGAGTCATTGTGGGATTCCTGCAATTTGCGTTTCTTCTAAGGTAGTTCATTTTGAGACTTGTTAATGTGAGTGTAAATGGGCTGTTCCTGCATTGTCAGTGCACATCTTCGAGCTTTCCCCTGCACTCAGTTCATCTCTTTTTACACACTTTTTACCCCTTTTCTTCCCTTCTACTTTTGGATCTAGGTCCTTATGGTTTATTCTTCCATGCACAGCTTGAAGTTGGAACCCTTATTCTGCGTCCAGCAAAGCAATGTCTTCTAAAGTGGCACTTTGCTTGATGCTGACTTGAACTGCTTGGTCTCGGATTAAAATATATTTGGTTTATTTTAGCAGAGGGTGAAATGATCATCTGGGGAAATGTTTCAGAAAAAGCTGAGTGTCTTTGGTTTTAAAGTCATAGCAATAAAATGCTTTGGAAGGCAAATGGTGTTTCCTCCAGACTCTTACTGAATGTTTGCTTCCTCTTGCATTCATGCATAATACTTGAATAATAGGTGATGTCTGAGGGTTGACCCTGACTCCCTCCTATCTTCTAAACCATAACTACGTTTGCAAATAACGAGGAAAATGTACTTGTTCTTTACTGTAGTTAAAAGCTTCTAGAAAAATGTTCTTGTTGAGGCTTCCAGCTCACTCTTTTATGCTAACTTGGGAGGAAACATATAGGTGATATTTTAAGACTTTGTTCTGATCACATGGTATTTTTTGAATTACTTTGAATTATTCCATAATTATTCCCTTTTTTTACCAGTTAGACTGTGAAATGGAGCTTTAAAAGGCTGCTATTGCTATTAAAGATTTATGGAACCAGTACTGTTTATAAATCCATTATTTTGAGGGCTGTACACCTGGCAGGGTAGACCTTCAACTATAATCAAAGTGAAATGATGGAAGCAATCAAGGATCTGTAATTTAAGATGCATTTGTGTAGTGTTGACTGCATTTTTTTTTTATATACTCATCATGGTTATGGTTTAAAAGTGTAAAGCTTATGAGTGACTTAATTTATGATGCCTTTAATTTCAGAATTCACTTCTTCAAGAAATTGAAAATGCAAAAAAACAAATAGAAGAACTTCAACATGAAAAGGTAGACTCTGCATTTCTGAAATACCATCTGGGAATTTAATTGCTACCTTGCTACATAGCAGGATCAGATTTTAATTCCTCATAAAACTTAACATTTCCTGCTCTGTTTAAGAGAAAGGAGCTGTTATTGCTTTTTTTATAGTATTGTGTGCCACAGTTTTAGGAGGATTTTATAGGTAATACATAAGCTTTTAGTCCAAGACTTAACAGGCTTTTGAATATGTGAAGTGCCTGGATATGTTGGCAATTGGCCAAAGTTTGGAGATTGTGTAGAATTTTTATGCTGTTGTACATATGACCTTGAACAGCAAAACCAAACAAGAAATACTTCTAATGTTGGGCATTTTTCCATAAGGTTTTCTCAGGGCATTGAATATCACAAAATGCTTGTGCAACTGCTGACATTTTTTGTTTCAAGTTTTAAGAACTGGGGAGCAGAAGGAGAAATATTTATTAGGCTTGGCTGCTCCTTAGCAATAGCAGCTGCCTGGTGTTCTGCTTGTCCTGGAAATGACAAGGTCTCTCCTTACAGATGTTCATTATCAGCCACTTTTTATTTTATTTAGGCTTTCGTTGTTTTCTCATTCATTGCATCTCTCTGCTGTTAAATTCAGAGTTTCTAGAGCAAGTAAAAATAGGCAAGTTAAAAGTGAATGCTTTTAGATACTTTTGTGCAGAGAGCTTTCTTATCATCACTTAATTATAATAAACTTAGTAGAATGTGAACTAATAGCTATTTTTAAAATGCATATTGTTATTACTAGAGTCAGGGTAGAGAGGCAACAGAATTATTCTGGGATGCTCTTTTGTGTCAGTGCTGTATGGTGTGTAGCAAAACCAATGTTTTTGAAGGGTACATCTTAAAATCTGTTATTTCCAAGTTTCAGAGAAATGAGATAAAACCCCTAAATGTCAGTTTATAAATTTGTATTTGATGCCATTTTTTAAAAAAAGCGTATTATATGTTTTTTCTGTTTATTTTTCCAGGATCAACTTGTATTAAATGTTGATGCACTAAGGGCTGAAAATGACCAAGTGAGGCTCAGATCCACATCAATTCATCATAGGTACCAGCAGTAGTTTATTTCCTATTTTCTTCAAGGTCACTATGCTAAGTACAATTATAAACAGATATGTTTTAGTCATAGCTATGAAATTAATTTTTATAGAGCATCTAAAGCAATTTTTATACTGCTTAAAAACAACTGGCAGTGGTGAGACAAGAGGAATCCTTTGGGTGACTTTTCTTTTGTTACTTTCTCCCTTTGTAAGGATGAAATGTTTGTTTTGTGTTGCAGCAGGCCGGATTTCAGGTTCCCTGTGGCAGCCTCCTCTGTGGGGGACAGTCACCCAGACTCGTACAGCACCTCCTCCGTGCTCAGGCGGCCCCAGAAGGGACGGCTGGCTGCTCTCAGGGACGAGCCTTCAAAGGTAAGGAGGGGAAAGACAGCACTGGCACAGCCCAACTGATTTGTGCAGTGCATGAGGCTAATCGGGTGCAAGGAGGTTTAAAATTGGGAGGGTCTGGCAATAAACTCCTGGATTTTATAGTTCCTGTGTTACCAAGTCGTGAGCAGCTGCTGTTCTTTTTAATTGCAAGTAGTTCCAAGATTATGGTTTGGAACTCCCAGTTTTGGGGTTTTTCTTGTAGTTTTTTTTTGTTTGTTTGTTTGTGTTGGGATTTTTGTTTGGTTTTTGTTGATGTTATTGTTTTTGTTTGCTTGTTTTAAATTTTGCTTGTTTTTTAATTTTAATAAAATGAAAGTGCAGTTGTAACAGTACAATTGTAATTGTAAAGTACAGTTTGAAACAGTGCTAATTTTTTGTCTGTACTCTAACACATAACTGTTCTCCAACCAATTTCCATTTCCTTTCAGGACACATGAGTATTCATTAAATAAAATGGATTCCCCAGTTCCCATGGAACTGATAGCAAAATTCTACTGTAATTAAAAGCGTGTATTGCTAAAATACGTGATGTTATAATTGACTCAATAAGCCTGTTATGCATCTTGCAGTTAAATGAAATTTGAAGTTTCCTACGTTATAGCTTTCTCTTTTTACATTTCTCTAAACATTGCTGTCTTGATGGATGTATTCAGCATGTAAGTGAACTTACATAAATTATTTTAAACATCTTGAAAAGCAGTAAAGATGTCGTGCTTTCCCCATTTGAGCTTGGATTTATATCTTTAATGGATTCTTGCAGGTTCAGACCCTGAATGAGCAGGATTGGGAGCGTGCCCAGCAAGCCAGTGTGTTGGCCAACGTGGCACAAGCATTTGAGAGCGATGTGGATGTGTCTGACGTGGAGGACGACAGGGAGACCATTTTCAGCTCAGTAGATCTGCTGTCACCAAGCGGTCAGGCTGACGCTCAGACTTTGGCCATAATGCTGCAGGAACAGTTGGATGCAATCAACAAAGAGATCAGGTACGGCCTGTCCCCTGCGGAGCTTTTGATAAAACCCTGCTGGGAAATGGTGATTTTTTTTTTTTTTTTTTCCCCCCCCCACGTTTTTCTGCTAAGTGCCGCTCCTTTCCATGCCGCCTTCCCTTTGCACGGTCCCCGTTCCTCTGAGCCTCTTTTTTCCCCTCAGGCTGATCCAGGAGGAGAAGGAGAACACGGAGCAGCGCGCCGAGGAGATCGAGAGCCGCGTGGGCAGCGGCGGCCTGGAGGCGCACGGCCGCTTCCGTTCGCTGGGCTCCATCCCGCCCGCCTACGGCGCGGCCCGGGCCGGCTCCTCGCCGCCCGGCAC
>VZUI01059942.1:0-12709 GCA_013401135.1 Cettia cetti | reverse complement strand
TACAGAAACTCAATATACAGCACAAACAGAATCGACGATTGGGGATACAAACATCATAAAGTCACCCTAGGACAAGCAGTCCAACAGAGGACCATCCACATATTTGAGTCATTCCCAAAGTACCTCTAAGCTTTGAAATAGCACTGCCTGTCTGGAAGATACTGTTTTAATGTAACTATTAGGAGGCGCTTTGAACAGTACAGTGGTGAAATTCTAAAGTTTTGCTGATCAAGACAAGGTAGATGTCAGTTAAGAAAACGTTTGCTAATGTAAAATGCAACAAAATATTTTTCTTGCATTGAATTTTACTGAAAATGTAATTTATAAAAGCTTTTCTAAGCAAATTTTTCCTTAACTAAATTATTTTAAATGTATACCTTACTAGTCTATATAGGACTTTGTGCACATACAGGTATTATACAATAAACCACAGATCCAGTAGTAAATCCATTTGATTTTTAAAAAACCCACCAAAAAAACCTCACAAAACTGTGATATTTTAGAACTTTGAGAACATTAAATCACCTTTTCTAGTTGGATTATATTACAGATACATGAGATTTGCTTAGGTTTTCTGTTACCAACTGAAACATCTGCTTTGAGGCAGTGTTTCCTCATTTTCCTGTTGTTATAGTTCTTCTCTGTTTATGCTGCAGCTGCCTAAGCCTTACCAAAATGAAATGGAAATGGCTTACATTACCATAACATGATTTCGTATGGATACATTGAATACTTGCTGTTAGTGAAAGCAGCCCTGTCAAAATGGTTTCTGTGGAGGGCAAGGTAGTGGCTGGGCTGAAATACAAAGTGTAAGTGTTTCCATGTGACCGCAAAGTGGGTTTTAAAAACCAGGCCCTCCCTATTAACAGATGAGCACGAAAGTTGCAAAGAATAATTTTTTGATTTTTTGTCCTATGACTCTTTATATTTAATACCTTTTTTCCCTGGAGATGGTACTCAGTCTATTGGGGTGTGTGAAAGAAGGGCATAAAGTTCTTGATAATAAAATTTCATCCTCTTTCTAAATGGGCATAACAGTGTAATAACTGACATTATAGTTAAGTCCCTAATTTCTGAGTACAAGCACAGCCAAAACCAATACAAGACACCAAGTTTTAAAGGTATTTTGTTGTTTTCAAGACCTTTTTGTCTTGGCCTTTTTCTCTTTGGTTTTGTGCTGCCAACTCCTGCTCTGCCCTCTACATTACTTGTTTCAGAGGTTAAAAGGAGTGAATGATTCAGAAGGCTGGAGCTGAAAATAAAAGAATCATGTTTCTCTTAGCAGCTGGCACTGCAGGTACAGAACTTAGAAATTTTTAAGCTGTTGCAGTAGGGCCACCTCATATGCTCTCATTTTGAGTTTCCAGATACACTGCATTTGCCAGACACTTTTCCTCCCAAGATACAGAAATTCAGTACTAGTTCAAAAGCTTGTAAATCTGATCCCAGTGACTAGGGTTTCATACTAATGCAGTTTAGTATCTTGCATCTGAAATTTGGCTGGCTAGCCATTTGTCTCCTAGTGCCTGATGAAGAAAATGTTGATGTGGAAAAGGCATGTTTAAATTATAGGAATTCACAGTACTAAATAGCCCTGTGTTTTTCTGGTAGTATGCTTATTGCTGTTTTAAATGTCATTCAAGAAACCTTCAAGAGTTCAATCATCTTTTTACCACCTTTGTTGAGGTTTATAGCCTAGCTTTAAGATAGTTATACATAAGACCAATACAATTTAGGAATACTGACTGTAGCATGCTGCTTTTGAGATGACTACTTGGAGACAAAATAGAGAACCACTATATAAACAAACAATACTCCAAACCCTAATATCCTAATACTCTTCAGTAAAATAATAGGAAAAAAGTTAGCCAATCTGAAAGTACCCTGGGAATTGGATTTATCTTCTGTTTAGTACATTTTTTGGCTAGCTACAGGAATACATGGTCTTTATAATTAATGTTTCTTTTTCTAGGATTTTTTTTCCCATTAGTCAGCCCTTTTTTTTCTTTTTTAATCCTCTTTCTTTTGTAACAGCAGCAGTCTTTGGATTAGTTTCAATAAATTTTGAATATTGATTTTAAGATAAGATACCATTTTACAGTGAAATCTGTGTTGTAACTTCCAAGCTCAAGTAAAAGCACTGTAACTGCACTTACTGTAACTTTCTAAGTTAATCTAAAAGAAAATAAAAAGTACCTACAAAAAAACCCCTCATAAAATGCATTACTTTATATTCATTATCATATTTTATTTCTGATAAGAAGTGCCTACCACCTCTTGCCACTTGAAAAGCTTCCTGATGATGAACTATGGGAATGTGATCTCTTCCATAACTTCCAGTATGTCTTGGGTGAATGTAATACATATTTATCCCTTGTCTGACTCTAAGATATGTTGAGGCAGTGGAAAAAGTGGAGGAGGAAGGATATGGGGAATAACGCACTGGGGCTGACAGTTGTCATGGTAGGTGGGAAGTAATCAAGTAAGTAGGCCAGGTTGTTGCATTTAGTGTGTATGTACGTGTTCCTTACTTAAAAAATCTGCCGTTCTCTTATTTTTCACACTCATAGCTCTTCTTCCTAAACAGAGCCTTTTAAAATGCCAGCTCTGATTTAATATTGGTGCTTTATGCATATTAATATAAGACAATTTTTAATCATCATTGCTTGACGTCAGGAAAACCTTAGTCTTTAATTTCTTTGCGGTGTGTTTGCTTTTGCCTTCAGAGTTGAAGGCAGCTAATGCCAAAATCTGTCTCCAGCTTCCTATAGGGAAGCAGGGTGCTTATTTCTCTGCTCTGTTGAATTCCCATTTGTACATTTTAAATGCACTTTCATTTTCTTTCCTCATGAACTTGTCCTGCAAGAAAACTCTGTAGCGGGCTTCTATAATAAAGATTTGGAGAGGTTAAAGGTAGTCTTTATGGGACAGGTTTAATGATGATTATGCCACAAGTCAGAGTTGAAGGTTGACACTGTTTGCATTTGTTTTTCTGTAGTTGACATACTGACAAAAAACAACACATTTATTGTCATTTTTCTGTACTTACTGTGACCTTGCTGTATCAATGGCTCCATCTTAGAGAAACTGTGAAAAGCCTGAAACACTGTCTGGATCATTTAGTTAACTTCACTCTCCTACTGTATTTAATAAACAAACCAGGTGATTACATTTCTACATTACCTGAAGTATAAGAGTATTACAGATGGTTGGGAACATTTTTTTAAAACCCACCTAAACATAGTTCTTAGATAGTTTGCATGTGTGATTTCTTTCCAGTGTATATTTAATTTAAATAACTCTTTCTGTTTTCTCCTTATCTTTTAAGTTACAGTCCTACAGCCTTCTCAGACCAGGATGTGATAGGTGAATACAGGAAAGATGGAGAGTTTTTCTACTCACACAGTGTTCTGATACTTGGTCTAGTTTCATGCCTTTCTTCCTTAAGGTGTTCATCTAGAATTTAGTGTTATTTCAGAAGATGCTTTACTTAGTGGCTTACAACATTGCACTTAAGGGAGAATGTAGCTATTTAAGTTGGCCCATGATACATTCTGGATTAGTCTCTATCTGATTAGTTAGTATTGTTATGTTTTATACTGTATGGCTGCAGTAAATATTGTTAATGTTTGAAGCCTGTACTTTCACATGTTTGGATGGAATGCATTGGTCCATCTGTCCATGGGGTTTTTTTCACTTCTAAGACTTGGCAGCTATGAATTAAAATCTATAATGAATCTTAATGAAACTCAGTATTTATTGAAAATGAAATATGACTCTCAGTGCAGGGATTATGTCTTTCTTCTTTGAAGTGTTCTATTATGTTATTGATAGGTGAAGATCTACATCTTCATGTAGATCTTCATGTGTTTTTAAAGTAAAAACTGCATATAGCAGCATTCTAGTCTTGCCATTCTTCTGATAAATAGGTGTTTATTGTCTTCAATAGATTTTAGTAGAGGAATAATGGTTGCTTACTTAATTTTCAATATATCTTCCTTAATGTAGTGAAGTATAAGCAACTGTTGTAAGTTGAAAATTTGAAGAACACTAACTTTGATTTTGGTATTTGTTTATCTCTTTGGCTGCAAACAAACTGATGGATCAGTTTTGCAACCATTTTTTAGCTGAATTTTACAGTTCATGACTCTAATGTGGTCAATTAATTTTAATAAAGACTCCCAAATCTAAGGAATGTATAAGAGAAAATATTGAAATAAAACCTTGTATCAAAATGTCATTGTATTCAACCCTGTTATTAAACACGTCTAGTAAATGAGATTTTTAAGATATTCAACAAACTGAGATTGAATACCTCTTGTTGGTAGTGTTTATGGTGATGGCTTTTTGTGTGGGGAATTAAGTTTGTTTAATGTGTTTAACATTTTAATAGTACTTATGTCTTACGCATTTTCTAAGAAAGTTAATTCCTGTGACATCTGGAAGGAGGTGGAGTTTTATGTTCCTAATTTCGTTCTTCAAATTGAATTGACAGAAAATGTTACCAAAATTTGTGTGAAGGGATGGGGACCCAGTATTGAGTCACTCAGTCACTTAGACTTCAACTTCATTGCTGTTTCTCCTGCCTTAATAAAATCCTTCTTTTTTTTTTATTATGCCTTTCACTAATGACATCTAAGACAGATATTTTGAACATCATTGCTATTTTGACAATTTACTGCAGAGCCTCTTTCATTTTCTCTGGACAGAAATACAGGTTTGATGGCAAAGTACCAGATATATCAGCCTCTCATTGTACCATAAAAGAAAGTATGTGATGTGAATAAAGAGTGGATGGGCAGATTCCATGCTACTGTGTCCTAATTATTGCTTCTACTTTATCTCAAACATTTGTGTCAGTTTTTACATGTCATTTATTATCAGTGTTGTCTTTTAATTGACATTGAAATGAATGAAATATGTGTAAAAGTGAATGTGTTTTGCTTTGGGATGAAGATTTCTTAAGCCACCTTAATGCAACTATTAGTAGTGGTGTGAATACACCCCAAGTAGTTTCTCTTTAACCAGTTAGTCAAGTCTCCTCAAGAAAAGAGCCAGGTTCTCTTGAGTGTAATAGATCAATGAAATAAATACTACATGGTCATTTTCAAGGATGTTTTCATGAAAGTGGTGTGATATCATATTCTCTAAAATAACATGGCAAACTTAATTACAAATGAGTTGGCTAAAGATCCCATTGTTTGTACTTTGGTTGACTTGCCAGCTTTTTGTCTTTTGATCATGAATGTGAAATGTGAATCGGCAAGTGAATAGTAAGAATTTCTGGACTAAAAATCGGTCTAGCATAAAGCTCATCACTGAATCAGTCTCTTGGGTAGCAATATTGAAAATCAAGTTGAACTACTTATGTATAAAACTTTCACTACAGAAGTGTTCAGACAGAGCTTATTTGGGTTGCTAGATGGTTGCAGGGAGGGAGAAAAAAACCATTTCACTTGTGTTTAGTTCCAGAACCTAGACTAGAAATGAAAAAAACAAATAACAAAAATCTAAACAGCTTTTTCAGTTCCTAGCTTACACAGTCATTTTAAAACTAAGATCATAAGCTTTGTTTTTTAAAAATTTTTCTCCAATATTCTTGTGAAATTAGTAATGCTCTTCTATAAATTAGAAAATTTAGTATGTCTGTATGGAGGATGCTTTTACTTGCTGTGGGCAAAATAAGGTGGGGGGTTTGTCCTTGCTTGGCTTTTTGGGTTTTTTTTTTTTTTCCCCTTCTGTGATTTTCTCTAAACTGTGTTTGAAACAAATAAACTTAGACTTGGAGAATACTTC
Source organism: Cettia cetti (assembly GCA_013401135.1). Lineage (NCBI taxonomy): Eukaryota > Metazoa > Chordata > Aves > Passeriformes > Sylviidae > Cettia > Cettia cetti. Next base: position 6,913 of record VZUI01059942.1, on the reverse strand, counting down.
AGGGAGAAAAATGTGATAGTCTAGACCTTTAAGTGCTGACTCATTTTTTTTTTTTTTCCCTCCTATCACGTTTTTGCTTAGTTGTGTTCTCAGGGTTTGTGAATGTGTTTGGTAAGCGTTGTTCTTGGAAGCAGTACCTCTTACACAAGCGTGCAATAATACGAGTTACTGGGAAGAAATCCATAACTTTCCTACATCTTAAAAAGTTATTCCTGCTAAAGAAAGTTCCTGGTTTATTAAGGACTGGTGGAATGTCCCAGTATCCCCACACACCTTGCTCTTCCCAAGTATTGGGACACGTAAAAACAAAATACATGTGGATGTTAGCTTGGAGTAGAAAGATATGATGATTTCTTCTAGTCTCTTCATGAAAGGTAAATGCATTCTGATGACTTTTATATAGGCCTTATATTGACCTAGTTTTTAATCGTGATTGATTGACCTGATCTTCTTCAGTGACAAGGTGACCTGCTTAGTGAATGAGGGAAGGGCTCATCCTGTTTATATGAACTTTAGTAGAGGCTTTGACACTGTTTCCCACAGTCTTCTGTAGAAACTGGCTGCTCATGGCTTGGACAAGTGCAGTCTTTGGTGGGTAAAAAGCTCTCTGGATGGCTAAGCCTAGGGACTGGTGGAAAATGGAATTAAATCCAGCTGTCTGTTGGTCACAGGTGGTGTTCTGAAGGGCTCAGTATTGGGGCTGATTCTATTTAATGTTTTTGTCACCAGCCTGTATCAGGGGATTATGTGCTGCTTCAGTCAGCCTGCATATGACACCAGATTGGGTGGAAGTGTTGATTTGGAGGGCAGAAAGTTTCTGCAGGGTTATCTGGACAGCATGGATTGGTAGGCTGAGGCCTGTGGTATGAGTCTGAAGAATGCCCAGTGCCGTGTCCTGCCCTTGGATGAAAACAACCCTATGCAGGTGGCTGGAAAACTTTCCAGCAGTAAAAGACTGGAGGATGCTGGTCAATAGCAACTGGACATGAGCCATCAGTGTGCCCAGGTGGCCAAGAAGGACAATGGCATCCTGGCCTTTATCAGCAAGTGTGGCCAGTGGGACCAGGGCAGTGATTGGCGCCATACGCTCATCAGTGGTGAGGCTGCACTTGGAGTTCTGTGTCTAGTTCTGTGCCCCTCATGATAGGAAGGACACTGGGGTGCTGGGGCAAGTCTAGAGAAGGGTAAAGGAGGGTAAAGGTGGAATCCTATGAAGAGCAGCTGAGGGAGCTGTGTTTGTTTCATCTGGATTAAAGGAGGCTTGGGGAAATTTTCTTACTCTCCACCTGAGAAGAGGCTGTAGCCACGTGGGGGTCAGTCTCTTCTCCCAGGAAGCAAGTGATACAAGAAGAAGTGGCCTCAAACTATGCCAGGTGAGGTTTAGACTGCATATTTGGAAAAAAATTCTGTGCTGAAATAGTGGTCAGGCATCAACCAGGCTGCCCATGGCAGTGTTGGAAACCTGAAGATATTTAAACGATGTGTAGATGTGGCACTAAGGGACATGGTTTAGTGATACGCTTGGCTGAATCCATTGTCTATAGTACCAGCAATTACAGTAAAGTGAGTGAATGCTGCTGACAAACCAGCCAAGCTTGCCAGCATGAACAGGTGTGTGTGTCTCTAAGGGGGAAGTGGGAGGATCTGACTGTTGGGGTGACCAAGTGAGTCTGGATGTCTACCAGGGACACAGGAGGATCTGGAAATCTTCATGGTGAGACTGCCGGTGAATGTGTTGTTTTAATATATATATATATATTTGTTGTTGTTTTGTTTTGTTTCAGGGCTGTCTGCTTTTTCTGTGTTCAGTTATTAAGTTACAGTACTTGCTTTAGGTAGAGTACTGGTGCCATCTGGTGGTGTTAGGACATTCCCAGGATTGAGAAAAACCACTTGTAAGGAATTCCACTGAGATGTGGATGATACTAAAAAAATTACATGGATATATTTTCTGCCTTAGCATGTATTTATTCTCTTGAATTAAGTCATAAAAAATCTGTACTTGTACTCATAACTAGGCTTGCTACAGCAAATGTAAATCTTTAATCTGTTTCTTTCTGTTCAACAGGAAGGTTTGTTTCTAGTAGTTTCTTTTGTGAAACAGTGCTTTGCAAACACAACATAGAAGAGTTTTATTGGCGCTTACAATATTTTAAAACTCAGTTTGAAAGGCAGGTTGTCTTCTGTTACTGCATTTTGCTAACCCAGCACAAACTTCTCACTTCTAATGTTTGAAGTCACTGTTCTCTTTTATAAGTTGCTTATATATTGTTTCAAAGTAAAAGTTCAAACAACATACATCTAACAACAGTTGAAATAAAAGCCTTTGGTATCTGAAGCCAAAGCAATCATAATATTGTTTTCTTTGTCCTTTCCATCTGTTGAAATGTTGTCCTGCATCGTAAGTTGCTTACCAGAGGTAATATCCTTATCCTTCTTTAGAATACTGTACAGGCTGTTTTGATATTTCTAGCAATGGAAGTAGGACTATGACTGCTTCTCGAGTTCTGTTGAAGTAAATTTCTGACTGATAAGTATCTTGCTCTACAATGGAAAAGCTTGCAAAAGAGGAAGGAACTTTATTTTAAGCTGGTGAGACTTTTTCATTAATTTAATTTAGCTGTTATTCTTCATCTGTTGCAGGTCAACATATTATTCTAATAGATTACTTTTAAATAAATTTCCTTATGGAACAGAGGTCTGTCTATTCAGTCATTACAACTGCTGTCTTTCTGTTGCGACTGATTAGAATAATAGACTATTTTGTTTTCAGTCCAGCTACTTGAAAAAGACAAATTCTGTTCTTGTATTTCTTCATAATCTGACCATACAACACTTCACTTGCATTGTGATGAAAGTGTGAATTAGATTTAATTCTAATAACTAATTGCATTAGTTCTTGTATTACATGATTACGCTTACAATATCATGAGCCATTTTTTTAATTCTGGCTTTATGCAATAAGGTGTTTTCAGCTAGTATAGGTTGTGGAATTAGATAGAAACAGCTATTAAAATTGAACATATACCTAAGAATTTAATGTTAGTATTTAAATTAATATTTAAAATGTTAATTTATCAATATTTATCAGACATCTTTGGGAATAATGAAACTGATTGCCATAGCAAGGGCTGTATTGTTTTTCTCCTCTTTAATTCAGCTCATTGAAAATCTAGGTTTGTTTATTGAGTTTCACCTGTGTGCAGCTAATATCAAAGTGAGATGCTTATGCCCAATGTAAGCCACACAATCATAAGCATCAGATTTGAAAATTTTCTTTTCCACACTTAGTTTTGAATCTGAACAAAGTTCTGCTGTTGTAATGCTTTGTTCTTAGAGCTGTGACTTTCACCTTAAATACACTGTCCTTGTGAATTGAGGTACATCTGCAGCTTCCAGTACTGTGGTCATTCAGCTTTCAGTGCTGTATGACTTCTAGTACATTTCAGTAATTATTCAGCAAAATTGTTAATATATGCTACATTTAGCTGTTTTCCCTGGGGTTTACCCACTGTGAGCATTATACTTCTGCTTTTTAATGAATTAACATTATTGTGCTATGTTTCAGCAAAAGAAAAATATGTATGCTTATTCCATTAAAATAGAGCAAAGTTGTAATGGCTTGTAAATCTGTCATTCACTTTGATTCTGGATTTGTACATAACTTCCTGTTTTTGCTTTACAAAGCTAGGTGGTGCAAAACAGTTTGATAATCTGACAAGTTGTTAAGAGCAATCACAGCACTTAGGAAATGCTTTAAAGAAAATATTAGTATGTACTTCTAATTTATTACAGTATCAGTAGTATGATCCACTTACCCAGTCTGCAGCAACCATCTAGATTTAAAAAGGAACTGAATTTCCCTGTCTTTAGCTTAAAAAGTGCATCACTATCACCCTGTAACTAGAACAGGAAGAATATGGTGATGATTTAGGACCAGTCTGATTGTTGGTTTTTTTCCTCACAAATTGATTGCCACATTCTTCTTCCACATGAAGCAAAGTGTAACCTTGTCTTCTTCCAGCAGCAGTGAAGGAAGGTGCATGACAAGTCGTTTTGGAAGACTGTTTCCCGAGTTCATGTTGTGATGTGCTTTTGGAGTGGTGATAAGCCTCTGAGCTGGTTTCTTTAGAAGCAGAGTCTGTTCTCCACATTTTGCTGGAAAAAATAGATCTTTTAAATGACAAAGTCTTATGGAGTTTATTCTACTGTATGAGGAGAGGCTTTGCGTCCTCAGTGGGGATCTTTTTTTGTGGGTTCCAAAAAAAGAGCATCTCTCCTGCAACTCTGCATTGCTTTCAGTTAATAGTAATTTTTTATTTTGAATTCAATCAGAGAAGTTCACATTGGAACTGCAAAGAGATTTATATTGGCATTGTTCTGGAGTTTTCATCAAGTGCTATCATTAACATCTTGTTTTGTCATTGTTTTCATAATTCCCTTAGCAATATAACAGCAAAATCAGTAACTGTAGGCTATGCCTTTGATTTTTTGGAGCAGGAAGATGGAATTAGTAGTATTCTTTACCTGTCTCTGTAACAGCTGAATCTTCCCTGTGTGATTCAATAAGAGACATTGCTTCTTCTGTCAAATTTATCTATTCATGTGAGATTGTATCACCTTTAGCTAAAGAATAAAGGTCTTCTTTTTTATTATTTCTTTTAATATAATTTTATTCTGGCAAATACCTAGAGATTCTGGAAATACTAATTATTTCCTTGAAAGTATTTTGGAAGATTAGGATGCAAAGAGCAGATTACTTGAAAACATAGCTTGAAAACTGGGAGTGCTGCTCATCCAGATGTGCTCATCCAGTATTTTCTTTTCTTACAGACTTTCTAGTCCATAGGTTGTTGTTCAAGAATTCTGCTTATTCATTTGGTTATTTTCCCTGTCATTTTTGGCGATAATGAATTTCTTTTTATTTTTCCATCACATGGTAGCAGGACTTCTTAGGACTTTTTTTGAGCAATTTTCCTTGTATAGTAGGAGGCTGTGTTAAATCTTTTTCTTTTTTTTCTTTTTTCTGAGGATCAACTTTTATTTTCCCTTTTCTTGCTTTCAAGTGGTTTTACCCCATTGTTATCTTAAATTAATAGAGATACCTAAATACTTAGATTAATTTAGTGAGATGAGTATTTCTTTGTGGCAGCTATATTTTGAGGAATTTTGGATGTTAACTTTCAGACCATTTTTCTGTCTTTTCAGGTCTCTGGATGGCAGACTCTGAAAAGAAATGCTGTTTTAAGAGGTATGCCTCATGTAGGCCAAAATATTGTGGACTGGTTTCTATATAAATGATAAAGCGGTACTTCTGAGGAGCACCTCTCTGATCCTCTCTGTAATCTTGCATGAATAATAGTTTCAGTGCTGACATCTCTCTGAAATGTCAAAGCTTGTACCAAGATATGTAGGCTTGTCTTATCAGTGACACAATTTTAGTAGAGAGGCCTGTAATTGCTTGGTCATCTTAAGACAAAATTGCCGTAGTGGATGAAGTGGATGACGCATAAACAAAATTAGTTGACTTTCTGAAATGTGCATATCCCCTTCCAGCCTCTGACTCTGTGTGTGTGTGCGTGTGTTCATTTGTTTGCTTGTTTTTTTAATTGGGAATATAATCCAGATTTTGTAAATGTACTCACTCTTTTTTGGTGCTTTTTAACACTTCCAGACAGTGAGGGGCTGACACAGTGCCAACAGTGTGGTTTAAAATAATGTCAGCTGGAATGAAGAAAGATGAAGAAATACTAATCTTTCTGCAAAACCATCTTTTTTTCATGTTAGCTGAATGTTTGGAACATTTTCTCTGGGATTTCATGTTCCAGCACTGAAAGAGTCTCTTCTCTCTCCATTGTTGGTGTGTTGTTTCTGAATAATTCATTGCTTGGCAGCTGTTAAGAAAACAGTCTCTTCAAAATGGAATTTTTCCACCAAGTGTCTCATCCATTTCAAGCAGATGTGGTGGCATATGTTAAAAAAGTAGGCTTTGTCTTTGTAAGAGAAAGATTGGTGTGAATATTTTTTTACCGTAACTTTTTTAAACAGGATCTCTCAATTCTTTTTAAGCACTTCAGAGAGCTTCCTCTTTCTCTAAAGCAGTGCAGTGCTGGTTTGTTCTGCCTCCAGAATAATAACCAGGATGAAGTACTTGCAACTTTGGTTGAGTAGTTCTTCAGCAACTGAGTAAGATTTCAGTGTTGCTCTTTTTTATGCAGCATTTACAGAAGTCCTAAAGAAAGTGATGCTAAGAATTAGGGAAAATGTTATTGCTATTTTCAACACAGCCTGTGGACAGAAGTCCAGATGAGGGCACTGCACGGCTCTTGGAGGTGCACTCTTGTAGGATGAGAGGCATCATATCCAAGTTGCAATGCAGGAAATTCCTGTGAGAGAGTAGGAGCATTTTTTGCTGGTGAGGGTGATTGGTCCCTGGAACAGGTTGCCCGGAGAGGCTGTGGAAGTTTCATTGTTGAACATTTTCTGGGTGAAGCAGTAATAACCCATTGTAACTCAATTTATGTGGGCCTGCTTTGAGTGCAAGGTTGGATTAGAGCAGCTTGGAGAGATTACTTCATTTTAGTCATTATCCTATGAATCTATGTAACATGCTGATGGGACACTTTTTATGAATTTTACATTTCCTGTAAAAACAGTTGATACTCAAGTTGGTGAATTGTGTATCTTTTTTGGGTGGGTTGTTTGTTTTTGTTTTGGTATTGTTTATTTGTTTTTGTCTGGGGGTTGTTCGTTTTGTTTTGTTGGTTTGTGAGTTGAGAAGAGTTTTGTGATTATAGAACTGAGGAGCAACTTCTTACTGTCTAGGTTCAGAAGACAGGGAAAGACAGGAAAGACAGTTTTTCTGCCAGGGGAAGCTGGAGTTTCCTTGGTATGGAGAATGTAACCCCCCCCC
>VZUI01059939.1:0-19792 GCA_013401135.1 Cettia cetti | reverse complement strand
TTCTTTTATTAATAGAATTTGAAAAATGTGATAAATTAATATTCTTAGATTGTAACAAAGTAGAGATGGGGGTTGTTTGTTTTTTTTTTGTATCTCCTCAACTGGATAGAAGGCAGAAGGGACGTCTGGAATTCCTGAAGATAGAAGAACAATTGAGCCTTGTAAAGTCTGAGTCTTTGGAAGACAGATTTACAACATCCCCCCAGACTGCATGGAGTCCCATAAATAAACTGTATATTTAGGGGGGGTCTTGAAACCAAAATGAATATTTGAATCCTGCATAAGCTTATTTAAATATTGTAATACAGAAGTCCTTAAAACAAAGGATCTGAAGAGAGACGGTGTGCTGATCTTGTTGGTATCAGCACCTCAGCCGAAAAGCTTTGTTTCTTTGTCTCCTAATTGTCTATTTTATTTTATTTTTATTAAACTTACAACTTTTACATAAAAGTGAACCGCGTTTTTCACACGTTTAAGCATAGCATTGTGCACAGCTTCTTCTATTGAACAAGCAAGGGGATCAATTTCCTTTTATATCAACATTGTTCACAAGGACGGGTCAAATTCCCTCTGCTGGAAGTCCGGCAGCACTCACGGACTCGATAATGGCACGCAGGCAATGATCACCGAGCAGGACCAGCATCTCTGTCTTGGCCTCGCACAGACCCGCTCGGATCTGCCCTCTGCCAGGTGTTTCCCTGGGTCAGGTATGGGTGGGACAGGCCAGGACCGTGCTGGCTGCGGACACGGCAGTGCAGAGCCGCCCTCGGGAGCCGGGCTCCAATTCCGGGCACCGGCAGCGCCTGTTTGTGGAGGGCACGCCCGGATGGATGCCTCGGGATCCCCGGATACCCCTGAGCCTCCTACCGCGGCCGGGACGGGGATACCCTCGCTGCCGTCCCGCCGCTGACGCCGTTTAAACGCCAACTTGGGCGCTATACCCCAAAACCACCGCGCTGTACCCTAAAACCACCGCGCTGTACCCCACAAACACCGGCAGTACGCCCTCAGCAACACTAGTGAGCGTACTGCGAAACTTTACAGAATCATAACCGCCGAACACAACACTAAATTCAGATCTGTTATTATAACTGAAAATCAGGGGAGAGCGCGAACGCAGTCCCCCACTACCACAAATTATGCAGTCGAGTTTCCCGCATTTGGGGAAATCGCAGGGGTCAGCACACCCGGAGTGCAAGGGATGAGCCTCGCCCTGGGAAAACCACCTGCCTGATCATGGTGTCTCCCCTGCCAGGTAAGTATGCCCGAGCCGCCCCCGCGCCCCCGCACCCTGCCCGCCGCACGCCTCCCCAACACACGGCCACCGCCAGCCCGGCCCCGAGCCCCCCCGGCCCCACGCTGCGGCCCGGCCCGCACGCTCCGACCCGCGCGGCACCCACGGACGCGCCGGGGCAGCGGCGTCTTTGCGCGGGCTTTGTCCCGGCATGCCGCGCGGGGCGGCCTCATTTGCATGGACACGCCCCAGCCGTGGCAGAGCCAGTGCCTGCTCCCGGCGCTCCTGCCGGCGGTGGCTGCAGCTGCGTGCTCACCTTCCCTCCCTCCCGTCCGGCCCCTCCTGCCCGCCCGTGCCGGGGCTGCGCGCTCTCTGTGCCCGCCGGACCCGGGGCAGGGTCCCCCGGGCCGCTCCAGCGCTGTCTCTCCTTCCCGGGGCTCGTCCCTCCTTTTCCCAGCTCTGCCGGGAGCTGCCGCCCCGGGTCGGTCCATGTCCCGTCCCTAAGCTGCGGGGCTGGCAGGGCTGGTGGTGCGTTCGCTGCCCGCTTCCACGTCCCTGCTGCGGCAGGGCGGCTCGCATCGCCTTGCTCCCCCCGCGGGAGGTGCGGCACAGGGGTCCCTGCTGCCCCGCAGCTCAGGGTCCCTCCTCACTGCATCCCGGGTCTCCCATTGCCCCATCTTGCCTGCTCGGGGATGGGCTGTGCAACGACCGACAGTCTCCAGCCAAAACCCTTCCACCTCCTCTCCTCTTCCTCCCCATCCCTTCGTGCAGTTAGGATTGCTCCTCTGACCTGTCTGCCCATCCAAGCCTCATTTCCAGGCTCCCATGCCCTAGTTTGCTTCCAGACTGGATCGGCTGAACCCTCATAGATGCAAACACCAACAGTGACAAGCCCAACAAGACCCTGATGCCACCCCAGCAGCTTCCTGGTTCATCCTCCATGCCCAGAAGCCTCCACTACCCACCTAAAAGCTTTGCTCCAGGTCTCCCAAGCAGTGCGGGAAGCTCGCGTGTGATTTTGTGAAGAGGCATTTCTATTCTCCACCTTTGCTCTGCAGATCTGCAGCACGTGCTGCTGTCTTTCACAGGGACCCCCAGCCCACGGGCAGCTGGCATATCCCTGAGCCCCAGCCAGCGGTGACAGGGGAGAGGGTCTGGTGAAATGGATACCGGTGTTTAACAGCCCCTTCTTCCCCTTGGAGGGTGCACGGGCGTTTCCATGGCACTGTGTAACCATGGGCATCCTCTCCATGGGTGTCTGCTCTCAGCGTGCTGCTGCCCGTGCCCAGAACCCCACGGCCCTGGGGCCGCCGGGCTGAGAAGGGCTTTGTGCCTTGTAGGTGCCATCCTGCCCACCTGTGCTGGAGCCCAGTGCAAACCATCACCACCCAGCGAGGTCCCGCGTAGCCCCTGCAGCCCCGCCAGTCTCTGGGAGCCCTGCGAGCCTTCCCCTAAGCGGGATCAGCCAGCAGCGGAGCTGTCTGCGCCCCTGAGACACCCCCGATCACCCCGGGCCCGCCCCTGCGCTGCCCCGCGGCCCCGCTCCCGGTGTCGGACACGCTCTGCCGCTGCCGCGGCTCCAGCCGGCCCCGCCGTGCTCTGACACCGAGTCCCGGGCAGCACGACTGTCCCCGGACCGGGACCGGGACCGGCAGCCGGTTCCGGTCACCGAGGGGGCGGGGCAGTAAGAGCGCGAGGCAATAGCGGTGCCGTAAAGGTGAGTGGGGCGTGTCCATGCAAATGAGGCCGCCCCGCGCGGCATGCCGGGACAAAGCCCGCGCAAAGACGCCGCTCCCCCGGCGTGTCCGTGGGTGCTCCGCGGGCCGGAGCGTGCGGGCCGGGCCGCAGCGTGGGGCCGGGGGGGCTCGGGGCCGGGCTGGCGGTGGCCGTGTGTTGGGGAGGCGTGCGGCGGGCAGGGTGCGGGGGCGCGGGGGCGGCTCGGGCATACTTACCTGGCAGGGGAGACACCATGATCAGGCAGGTGGTTTTCCCAGGGCGAGGCTCATCCCTTGCACTCCGGGTGTGCTGACCCCTGCGATTTCCCCAAATGCGGGAAACTCGACTGCATAATTTGTGGTAGTGGGGGACTGCGTTCGCGCTCTCCCCTGATTATCGGTTATAAAAACAGAACAAGCGGTTTTCGGTAAGTAGTTACTTTTGCAGTTATGGATGGTACTCCTTAACTTGGCTGATTTGGAGTCAGCGCGGTTCAGGCCCCCGTTCTCTCTCTCCCCGCTGGCGGCCGGCCCGAGTCCGCCCGGGCTCAGGTGCTCGCTCCGGCAGCATCTCCGGCCGTGTCCCGCGAACTGGCGGCGGGCCTGGCTCGATGTTTTCCCCCGTTCCCGCTGTCGCCCCGCGAAGCCCCCGTGCCCGGCGCACCTGGTGGCGCTGCCCCGCCCCGGGGGCGGTCCCGGCGCGGCCCCGCCCCGGATCCTCCCGCCTCCTCCGCAGCCCCGCGGCGCGCTCCCCGCTCGGCCGCCGCCGCGGAGTGTCCGGAGCGCACGTGGCGACGCCATGGCCCGGCTGGTGCTGCAGGACGGGTCGGTGCTGCCCGGCCGCCCCTTCGGGGCCGTTGGGGCCGCCGCCGCGGGGGAAGTCGGTGAGTGCGCCCCGGGGGCAGGGCCGGGCCCGGGATGACGAGGGGCGGCCCGAGACGGGCGGCGGCGCGGGAAGGAGAGGGAACGGGGGACCCGCCCCGGCCCGGGGCCTCACTCAGCTCGGGGCCCCTCCGCGGGGCCTGTCCGGGGCGCGGGGTTGGGATCGGCCCGGCTGTGGCCCCCATCACCCCCTTCCCATGCCCTGCAGTGTTCCAGACCGGCATGGTGGGGTACCCCGAGGCCCTCACCGACCCCTCCTACAAGGCGCAGATCCTGGTGCTTACCTACCCGCTGGTCGGTAACTACGGAGTGCCCCGGGACGAGCCCGACCCCTTCGGCCTCAGCAGGGTGAGCAAGGCCCCGAGGGGCCGCGTGTCGTGCCCGGTGTCGCCGCGGCGCGCGGCAGGACCGGACGCCGCAGGGCGGCGGGGATGGCACGAGGTGCCAGGGCGGGACGGGGCAGGGTGCCAGGGCACCCGCAGTGGCACATGGTGGCAGGAGGAGGTTTCACTCTGCAGGGCCCAGAGCCGCGGTGGGGCCAGCGGGCTCTGACATGGCTGGGCACGGGGAGACCCCAGTGCGCTGGGACTGGGGTGCCCTCGCAGCCCAGGGGTGGGGGGGTGTTTTCTCACCCGGGCTCTGTTGCGAAGTGGGAGTCTCAAAGCCCTGTGACAAGGCAGGGCTGGGGCTGGGCAGAGGGGCTGCCTGAGGCCCCAGCCCCCTCCCAGCCCCTTGGCCTCCACGCTGCCCATCCCGGGGCAGAGTCCAGCCCTGCCGTGGCCGTGCTGTGCCGGCCTCCCCACCCCGCCTCTGAGGGGTCTCGCTGTTAGCAGCCCGCTCCGGGCCCGTGCTGGGTGGGTCTCTGCTGTGTCCTGTGCTCCGGGAACCACAGCCCTGATCCCGTGGGACAGGACATCCCGGCACGGCTGGACCTGGCTGGCAGGGCTGTGGCCGGTGGGAGTGGTGCTTTCCCATCGGCTTGGTTTGTGCTGCAGCTGTGCCAAGCCGGGGGTCCCGTGGCATGGGCCATGTGGGCAGTGGGCTGCAGTCCAGCAGCACTGTGGGGACCTGGACACCCCATCCTGGGGCTCCCTGATCCAGGGACTTTGCTGGACGAAGGCTCAGCCTCCCCGTGATAGGTGTGGGACAAGGTGGGGACAAGTGACAGCCCAGCACTGGGGAGGCTGGTCCTGTGCTGTGGGAATGGGGACCGTGTTCCATGGGGTTTCTCCTGGGCTGGTGACCCTCTGCCTTGCCCTGCTCACCCTCTGTCCTCTGCAGTGGTTTGAGTCGAGCAAGATCCACGTGGCCGCGCTGGTGGTGGGAGAGTGCTCAGAGACCCCCAGCCACTGGAGTGCGTCCCACTCCCTGGACCAGTGGCTGAAGGAGCAGAACGTCCCTGGGCTGGAAGGTGGGACTGGGAGACAGCAGAGTAGGGTGGGGGGCTATGGGGCTGCAAGTTCTGGAACCAGACCCGTCTCTGTTGAGATTTGCCCACCTGGGGTCTGACCCTCTGCTGGCATTTGGGGTGCTGATGCTGCCGGGGCACAGGGTCCGGCTGGGCTGGGCTGGGACGGTGGCATTGTGTCTCACAGCCACTTGCAGGGGTGGACACCCGGGCACTGACAAAGAAGATCCGCGAGAAGGGGACGCTGCTGGGGAAGCTGGTGCCGGATGGGACCCCTGAGGGGAGCCTCTCCTTTGAGGACCCCAACAAGAAGCACCTGGTGCAGGAGGTGTCGCTGAAGGTGTGGCAGGGAGCCTGAGTGGGGCTGGGGGCAGCGCAGGGGGCTGTGGAGCCCCTCACTGCGGGAGGCTGCCCCAGCAGGAGTCCAGGCCATCCACCCCCCTTCCCACAGGTGCCACGAGTGTTCAACCCGGGCGGGTCCCTGCGTGTCACGGCCCTCGACTGCGGCCTCAAGAACAACCAGATACGGTGCCTGTGCAAGCGGGGGGCCACTGTCACTGTGGTGCCCTGGGACCACCCACTGGACCCTGCAGGTGAGAGGGCAGTGGCTGGGCCCCCACCAAGAGGGGCTGGGGGGAATGGGGTCTGGCAAAGGGACTCTGCAGGGTTGGTGCTGGGGACAGCAGGCACCTGTGTCCTGCTCAATGCCCTGGGGTGGAGAGTCTTGGTGTCATCATTCTTGGGGACTTTGGGGCTCGGGGCCCTCAGTGTGGCACCACAGGATCAGGCTCGGGATACCCTGCTGTGACTGGCATGGGGGGCTCTGGACCGTGGTACTGGTGTGGCTCAGGGCAGGGGGCACCATGGGGAACGGGCAGGGACTTGCTGCCACTTGAATGGGCCTTGTGGGGTCAGAACACCTTGGCTGCAACCATCCTGGGGTGTCGGGAGAGCTGCAGGCTCAGGGTGCTCCTCTGCTGGTAGCCAGGAGCGCCTGCTGTGAGCTTGTGGGGATCTTGGGGGCCCTACTGTAATATTGAGGGGCTGGGGGGCCCCACTCTGAGCCTGCTGCTCTCTTGACACAGACTTTGATGGGCTGTTCATCAGCAATGGCCCTGGGGACCCACAGCTCTGCCAGGAGACGGTGTCCAGCCTATGCCGGGTGCTGGATGCACCCCAGCCCAAGCCCGTTTTTGGGATCTGCCTGGGGCACCAACTGCTGGCCCTGGCGCTCGGTGCCCGCACCTACAAGATGAAGTGAGTGGGGGTTTGAGTCCCTGCAGGGGCCCTGGCTGCGGGGGCTGCCTGACACCCATCCCACGGCCCAGGTACGGGAACCGTGGGCACAACCAGCCCTGCCTGCACGAGGACACGCAGCGCTGCTTCATCACGGCGCAGAACCACGGCTTCGCGGTGCAGGCGGGCAGCCTCCCGCCCGCCTGGGCGCCGCTCTTCACCAACGCCAACGACGGCTCCAACGAGGGCCTCGTCCACCGGCACAAGCCCTTCTTCAGGTGTGAAGGCTGGGGGCCGGGGCTGGGGGCCGTGGCCGTGGGATGGCAGGCTCACAGGGCCCCGCCTGCCCCCTCCCAGCGTCCAGTTTCACCCCGAGCACTGTGCCGGCCCCACAGACCTGGAGGGGCTCTTCGATATCTTCGTGGAGGTGGCGCGGGACCTGCGGGACGGGCGCGGGAGCACCCGGACAGGTGGGCGTGACTGTGAGGGACAGCCGGGACCACGGGCCGAGGGCTGCGGGACAGGGCTGTGCCTGGGGGTGCCCCGTCCCCAGTGTGCCATGTCCCCCCAGTGCGGGAGCGCCTGCAGGAGTGGCTGACCTACAGCAAGGCGCCAACGGGGGACACGGAGGCGGCCCGGCCCCGCAAGGTGCTGATCCTGGGCTCCGGTGGCCTTTCCATTGGGCAGGCGGGCGAGTTCGATTACTCAGGGTCACAGGTGAGTGCCCACCCCAGGGCACCGGGGGCGGTAGGGGCCACAGGGATGGCAGGGGCCCAGGGCCACCAACTGTGACCCCTCTGCTCCCCGTGAGGCCATCAAAGCACTGAAGGAGGAGAACATCCAGACGGTGCTGATCAACCCCAACATCGCCACAGTCCAGACCTCCAAGGGGCTGGCAGACAAGGTGTACTTCCTGCCCATCACCCCCGAGTACGTCACCCAGGTGAGCACCCCGGGGTGCTGGCTGGGAGGGGGCGATTTGGGAGTGCAGGGGTGCCAGAGTGGGGGGATGAATTGTGGGACAGAAACCACGATGGGTCCTGTGTTTGCCAAATCCCAGCCCCACATTCCTCCCCGCAGGTGATCCGGAACGAGCGGCCTGATGGGGTGCTGCTGACCTTTGGGGGGCAGACTGCCCTCAACTGTGGCGTGGAGCTGACCAAGGCGGGTGTCCTGGAGCGTTACCACGTGCGGGTGCTGGGTACCCCCGTGGCCTCCATTGAGATGACAGAGGATCGCAAGGTCTTCGTGGAGAAGATGGAGGAGATTGGGGAGCACGTTGCGCCCAGCGAGGCTGCTGCCTCCCTGGAGCAGGTCTGGGGTAGTCTGGGGGGCTGTGGGGCAGGGCAGGGTCCTGTCCTTCCCGTTCCCACCATGACCTCATTGCTCCCTGCAGGCGCAGGCTGCAGCTGAGCGGTTGGGGTACCCGGTGCTGGTGCGCTCTGCCTACGCCCTCGGAGGGCTGGGCTCTGGCTTTGCCAACAGCCGGGAGGAGCTGGTGGCTCTGGTGAGCCAGGCCTTCACCCACACCTCCCAGGTGCTGGTGGACAAGTCCCTGAAGGGCTGGAAGGAGATTGAGTACGAGGTGGTGCGAGATGCCTACAACAACTGCATCACGGTACGGGATGGAGGGAGGCCTCTGGGCTCCTGCAGAGGGATGGATGTGGGGCAGGGGCTGGGGCTTGCACTGCACTGTCCCCAGGGAGGGCTCCCAGTGCCTCTGATGGTGCTGGCACAGCTGCTGTGTGCCACTGGGAGCTGCACCCTCTGAACCAGGGCCGTGTACCCCTCTGCTGGGGTGTTCACCCCAGCTGTCCACCCAGGGGAACACCCTGTGTATTCCAGTTCCGACTGGGCAGGGGTGGATGTGGTGGGAACTGGGAGGAACTCACCATGGAGAGCACATGGAGCAGTGGGGGAACCCCAAGCCTGCAGTGATCCCTCTCCTCTGCCAGGTGTGCAACATGGAGAACCTGGACCCGCTCGGGATCCACACGGGCGAGTCCATTGTGGTGGCACCCAGTCAGACCCTCAATGACACCGAGTACTTCATGCTGAGGCGCACGGCCATCAAGGTGGTGCAGCACCTGGGCATCGTGGGCGAGTGCAACATCCAGTTTGCTCTCAACCCCGAGTCAGAGCAGGTACTTGCAGGTTCTGGCTCCCACTCCTGATCCCTGGCCAGCCTCGCCCTGGGGGATCTGGTCCTGCCCCGTGCTGTCCCACGAGGCTGCAGAGTCTCTGGGACACAGTGGGCCTGGCTGTGTCACCGGCCTGCACTGTCCCATGGCCCCCACTGACCTGCCTGCCTGCTGCCCACAGTACTACATCATCGAGGTGAACGCCCGGCTGTCCCGCAGCTCGGCCCTGGCCAGCAAGGCCACTGGCTACCCACTGGCCTACGTGGCTGCCAAACTCGCCCTGGGCATCCCCCTGCCCCTCCTCAGGTAAGGCACCACCACAGTGGTGCTGCCCTGGTGGGACGGCCCCAGCTGCTGACCCCTGTCACCTCCTCAGGAACTCAGTCACCAACTCCACCACAGCCAGCTTTGAGCCCAGCCTGGACTACTGTGTGGTGAAGATCCCACGCTGGGACCTCAGCAAGTTCCTGCGCGTCAGCACCAAGATCGGCAGCTCCATGAAGAGCGTGGGTGAGCGCGGGGGGCAGCGCTGCTGGGGCACGTGGCGGCCACGGGGTCCGCCTGCTCACCCCAGCCTCCGCAGGGGAGGTCATGGCCATCGGGAGGAACTTTGAGGAGGCGTTCCAGAAGGCTCTGAGGATGGTGGACGAGAACTGCGTGGGCTTTGATCACACGGTGAAGCCGGCCTCAGACATGGTGAGCACCGGGGTTTGGGTGTCTGTGCTGGCTGTGCCGTTCTGGGGGAGAGGTGGCCGGCTGCCCCCCTCGGCCACACTCAACCCCTGGCCTGGCAGGAGCTGGAGACGCCAACGGACAAGCGAATCTTCGTGCTGGCGGCGGCGCTGCGGGCCGGGTACTCCATCGAGCGGCTCTATGAGCTGACCAAGATCGACCGCTGGTTCCTGCACAAGATGAAGAACATCACGGACCACGCGGTGCTGCTGGAGTCCTACCGCGGCCAGCAGGGCACCATGCCGCCCGCTGTGCTCAAGCGTGCCAAGCAGCTCGGCTTCTCCGATAAGCAGGTGGCCCAGGCCGTGCTCAGGTGAGATGGGGAGGGGGCGGCCCTGTCCTGCTCCCTGCCTCGGCCCCGGCGCTCACCCAGCTCCCTGCAGCACCGAGCTGGCCGTGCGCAAGATGCGGCGCGACCTGGAGATTCTGCCGGTGGTGAAGCAGATCGACACTGTGGCGGCAGAGTGGCCGGCCCAAACCAACTACCTGTACCTGACCTACAACGGTGCTGAGCACGACCTGGCCTTCCGCGAGCCCCATGTCATGGTCATTGGCTCCGGCGTCTACCGCATCGGCAGCAGCGTCGAGTTTGACTGGTGTGCTGTTGGCTGCATCCAGGAGCTCCGCAAGGTCAGACGGGCCCCAGCACCCTGTGGAGTGAGGGGTGGGTGTCCCTGGTCAGAGGACGAAGCTGGGTAGGGCTTGGGGGCTCTGGACTCACCTTGTCCCACCCTCCAATAGATGGGCTTCAAGACAATCATGGTGAACTACAACCCTGAGACAGTGAGCACCGATTATGACATGTGCGATCGCCTCTACTTCGACGAGATTTCCTTTGAGGTGAGGGGGCCGGGGCCCTGACAGCTGCAGGGCTGGGTGAGGGCTGCCATGCCCCTGTCCCAGCCATCCTCCTGCCCCGCTCGGTGCTGCAGGTGGTGATGGACATCTACGAGCTGGAGAACCCCGAGGGTGTGATCCTGTCCATGGGCGGGCAGCTGCCCAATAACATCGCCATGGCCCTGCACCGGCAGCAGTGCCGCATCCTGGGCACCTCCCCGGAGGCCATAGACTCGGCCGAGAACCGCTTCAAGTTCTCCCGCCTGCTGGACTCCATCGGCATCAGCCAGCCCCTCTGGAAGGAGCTCTCCAACATGGAGGTGGGGCCCAGCGAGCAGCAGAGGGCTGCCTCAGGGTGGCTCTGCGTGTGCTGAGGTTCCGTCTCTCCTGCAGTCGGCCAAGCACTTCTGCTGCAAGGTGGGCTACCCCTGTGTGGTGCGCCCTTCCTACGTGCTGAGCGGCGCTGCCATGAACGTGGCCTACTCGGACAGCGACTTGGAGAAGTTCCTCAGCAACGCTGTGGCTGTGTCCAAGGAGCAGCCTGTTGTCATTTCCAAGTTCATCCAGGAGGCCAAGGTCCATCCAGGAGGCTGCTCCAGCCTGGGATGCCCCTGAAAGCCCCAGCCCCCAGCCCAGGGACAGCCTGTGACCGTGTTCCCGCTCACAGGAGATTGACGTGGATGCGGTGGCCTGTGACGGTGTGGTGGTGGCCATCGCCATCTCGGAGCACGTGGAGAACGCTGGGGTGCACTCAGGTGATGCCACACTGGTGACCCCCCCGCAGGACATCACCCCCAAGACGCTGGAGCGCATCAAGGCCATCGTCCATGCCATCGGGCAGGAGCTGCAGGTCACAGGGCCCTTCAACCTCCAGCTCATCGCCAAGGTACCTGGGCCTGGGGACGGCACCGTGCCAGGGGAGAGCACCCCACATCCCCAGCCCTGCCTCACTCTGCCCCCTCTCTCCTAGGATGACCAGCTGAAGGTGATAGAGTGCAACGTTCGTGTCTCCCGCTCCTTCCCCTTCGTCTCCAAGACCCTGGGCGTGGACTTGGTGGCTCTGGCCACCCAGGTGATCATGGGTGAGGATGTGGAGCCCGTGGGGCTGATGACAGGCACGGGCATCGTTGGTGTCAAGGTGAGTGGGGGCCGTGGGGCTGGGCTGGGGTGCAGGGCCTGGCAACCCCTGAGTGTCCCCTTGTCCCCAGGTGCCCCAGTTCTCTTTCTCACGCCTGGCGGGCGCTGATGTGGTGCTGGGTGTGGAGATGACCAGCACGGGCGAGGTTGCCTGCTTCGGGGAGAACCGCTGCGAGGCGTACCTGAAGGCCATGCTCAGCACTGGCTTCAAGATCCCCAAGAAGAACATTCTGCTGACCATCGGCAGCTACAAGGTATGCGGGGTGAAAGTGCTGGGAGGCTGGGGTTCCCTCTGAGCCCTCTGACCGGCCCCTGCCTCGTTTAGAACAAGAGTGAGCTGCTGCCCACGGTGCGGACGCTGGAGAACCTCGGCTACAACCTGTACGCCAGCCTCGGCACCGCCGACTTCTACACCGAGCACGGCATCAAGGTCAGGCTGGGGGCTGCCGGGCCGGGGCCGCTCCCGGGGCGTCGCAGGGCCCTGACTGGGTCGCTGCCTGCAGGTGAAGGCTGTGGACTGGCACTTCGAGGAGGCAGACAGCAGCGAGGCTGGTGCCCGGGAGACCCAGCGCAGCATCCTGGACTACCTGGCCGAGAACCACTTTGAGATGGTCATTAACCTCTCCATGCGCAACTCGGGGGGCCGCCGCCTCTCCTCCTTCGTCACCAAGGGGTACCGCACCCGGCGCCTGGCTGTCGACTACTCCGTGCCCCTCATCATCGACATCAAGTGCACAAAGCTCTTCGTAGAGGTGGGCTGGGGCACGTGGGGACCGTGGGTGCAAGGACAGGGAGCAGAGCTGGGTTGTAGAAGTTCTACTCCCTGTTGTGGGTGCTGTGAGGCAGGCACTGTGTGTGGGTGTCGCTGTGCAGGGCTTGTTTTTGGGGTGCACCTCATACAGGCATTGTCACCCTAGCTCTGCTCCTGACCTTGGGTCCTGCTTCATTTTCTGCAGGCATTGGGACAGATTGGGGCAGCCCCCCCAGTGAAGATCCACGTGGACTGCATGACATCCCAGAAGCTCATCCGTCTGCCAGGTGGGTGTTCAGCATCCCCAGGGGGGCAGCACGGAACCGGGACAGCGCTGGGAGCCGGCTGGGCACATCTGCAGGCGCCGCGGGGAGAGGTGTTTCCAGGCTGAGCTGGTGGGATGGCCCCTGTCCCTCACATCCCCCGCGGCCAGCAGCTGCCAGTGCTGACGCTGACACTCCCCAGGCCTGATCGACGTCCACGTGCACCTCCGTGAGCCGGGTGGCACCCACAAGGAGGACTTTGCATCGGGCACGGCAGCTGCCCTGGCCGGGGGTGTCACTATGGTGTGTGCCATGCCCAACACCAGCCCTGCTGTCACCGATGCCACCTCTTTTGCCTTAGCGCAGAAGGTGAGGAGCTGCTGCCGGCCTGATGCTCACATCCCCTCCTGTGCCAGCCGTGGTGGGCTCACTGGTCGTGGTGGGCTTGTTGCTGGTGGCAGGACTGGTCCCGGCACAGCACCCACTGCCTGTTGTCCCGCAGCTGGCTGAGGCTGGGGCCCGCTGCGATTTTGCTCTCTTCCTGGGGGCTTCCTTGGACAATGCTGGCACCCTGGGCCCCCTGGCTGGGGCAGCCGCTGGGCTCAAGATGTACCTGAACGACACCTTCTCCAGCCTGCGGATGGACGACGTGTCGCTGTGGATGGAGGTGAGGCGCAGGGCAGCAGCGGGCACGGGGCAGACCCGCTGCCGGCGGCGGTGCCCAGCAGCCCCGTTCCCCCCAGCACCTGGAGCAGTGGCCGCGGCACCTGCCCATCGTGGCGCACGCGGAGCGGCAGACGGTGGCCGCCGTGCTGATGGTGGCCCAGCTGTACCAGCGTCCCGTCCACATCTGCCACGTGGCCCGCAGGGAGGAGGTGAGCGGGGCGGGTTCCAGGGGTGGAGCGGGGCACGCTGCGGGATCCCCACTAACCACGCCTGCCCCAGATCCTCCTCATCAAGGCGGCCAAGCAGAGGGGGATCCCAGTGACGTGCGAGGTGGCCCCGCACCACCTCTTCCTGAGCCAGGACGACCTGGGGCGCCTCGGGAGGGGCCGTGCGGCCGTGCGGCCCGAGCTGGGCACCCGCCAGGACGTGGAGGCGCTCTGGGAGAACATGGACATCATCGACTGCTTTGCCACTGACCACGGTAACCCCCCGGGGACGTGGCCAAGGGGCCGGGAGAGCGGTGGGGACAGCCTGTGGTGACCAGCCCCATCCGGCAGCACCCCACACGCTGGAGGAGAAGCAGGGCCAGCAGCCGCCCCCCGGGTACCCAGGCCTGGAGACGATGCTGCCGCTGTTGCTGACGGCCGTCTCCGAGGGGAGGCTTAGCGTGGAGGACATCGTCCAGCGTCTCTACGAGAACCCTCGCAAGATCTTTGGGCTGCCGGCGCAGGAGGACACCTATGTGGAGGTGTGTCCTCGCCCACCCGCCCCGAGTCCAACCCCCACCCTTCTGCCCCTGACCCGCTGTCCTGGCAGGTGGACCTGGAGCACGAATGGATCATCCCCAGCAGCACAGTCTTCTCCAAGGCCCGTTGGACCCCCTTTGAGGGCATGCAGGTGAAGGGGACGGTGCGAAGGGTGGTGCTGCGTGGGGAGGTTGCCTACATCGATGGGCAGGTAAGGTCCTAGGTCCTTTTATTCCCGTGTTTAGGGTGCCCCCATCACAGAGGGGGTCCCCCAGTGCTGACCCCATTTCCCTAATCCCATCTCTGCCATGGCTGCAGGTGCTGGTTCCCCCTGGCTACGGACAGGATGTGAAGAAGTGGCCTTCAGGAGCTGCACTGCTGCCACACGGGGCCCCCACCAAGGAGAGTGTGAAGGTACTGGGGTGTACAGCGCTGGCAGGGCTCCCTGTCCACCCTAGCTCCAGCTCATCTCTCGTTTCAGACCCCCGAGCAGTCCCGGCACGTGGCTGCTGAGGTGCTGCGGGGACGAGCCCCCAGCCCGCGCCGGCCCGGCCCCGCGGGTGACGCGCGCTTCCACCTCCCTCCCCGCATCCACCGGGCCTCCGACCCCGAGCTGCCAGGTAGGGGGGCGGGCAGCGGGCACGCTGCCCGGGGCCGGGTCTGGGACCGTGGCTGGGCGGCCCCGCTGATGCCAGCCCTTGTGTCCCGTTCAGCATTCCAGAGGCTGGGAGCCGCACACCGCCCGGGCGCCCGAGGCACCGGTAATGTCGGGGGGGACTCACGAATGGCACGAACTGCAGCCCATGAGTGCATCCCCTCCCCCAGGTGCCGTGCAGGCCTCGGGCCGCCTGCTCTGCCAACTGTGGGCCCCTTCTGGCACCCAGCACCACACTGGGTGCCGTAGGACAGGGCATGGCCATGCTGCCCGCTCCCCTCCTGCCCCAGCCTGCACGGCATCTCGGGGACCCCTCACCTGCCAGCGTGATCTGGGGGGTGGCCAGTTGGGAATTGCGGGTGTGCAGGGAGAGGGTCGCAGCACAGCGTGGGGCATCACCCTGGCGTTGGTCCCATCTTGATTTCATCTGGTGTTGCCAAGTGCCAGGAGGGCTGTGCCACACCGGCAGCATGCTGGGAGGAGAGCGGGGCCCGAGGTGCCGCCTCTCCCCACAACCCCTAACACCACTGCTCCCCTCTCCCACCCAGGTGAGGACACTCGTGAGAAGGGCAGCAGGAAGGCAGCAGAACCGGGTGAGTGCAGCAGGGGCCCACAGTGGGGGCCTGGGGTCCGTGGCTGGTGGCTGGGCTCCTCAGGGTGCCCCCACGGGCTGACCGGCTGCTCTCGGTGTCGCAGATTCAGCGGCGGCCCAGGACAGCCACTTCTACCCACTGGGCCCCGTCCCGCGCCAGGCGTCCCCTCAGCGCGTCCCCCAGACCTCCCCGCTGCTGCACCCCCTTGTCGGGCAGCACGTCCTCTCCGTCCGGCAGTTCTCCAAGGAGCAGGTGCCCGGCAGGGCGGGCGCGGGGGCCGTGGGTCCCTGGTGCTCCCCGTGCCCCGGCTGAGCCTCCCGCGCCACCTGTCCCCGCAGCTGTCCCACCTGTTCAACGTGGCACACACCCTGCGCATGCTGGTGCAGAAGGAGCGCAGCCTGGACATCCTCAAGGTGAGCCTTGGTGCATACCTGTCCCCTGGGCGCCCCGAGGGAGCCCTGTACCGGGCGGGGGTGCCAGGGTCCCCAGGGTGACAGCGCGGCCCTGCAGGGGAAGGTGATGGCCAGCATGTTCTACGAGGTGAGCACGCGGACCAGCAGCTCCTTCGCGGCAGCCATGAGCCGGCTGGGTGGCTCCGTGCTGTCCTTCTCCGAGGCCACCTCCTCGGTGCAGAAGGGCGAGTCGCTGGCCGACTCCGTGCAGACCATGTGCTGCTACGCCGACGTGCTGGTGCTGCGGCACCCCCAGCCCGGCGCTGTCGAGGTGAGAGGGGCTGAGGGAAGAAGCTGCTGCTTTTCTGGCGGCGCCGGGGACTCTGCCCCAGTGGCAGGGATGTGACCTGCGCTGTGGGGCGGGAACGTGGCCCCGGCTGGGCCGGGGCTGTGTCCTGCTCCCGTGGGGCTGGCGGGAATTGTGTCCTGCCTGCGCTCACCTGCCCTGCCGCGCTGCTGCTCCCAGCTGGCCGCCAGGCACTGCCGCAAGCCGGTGATCAACGCCGGGGACGGCGTCGGGGAGCACCCCACGCAGGCGCTGCTGGACATCTTCACCATCCGCGAGGAGCTGGGCACAGTCAACGGCATGACGGTGAGGTGCACGGGCCAGGAGGGGGGGTCAGGGGGTCCTGCCCGGGCCCTGGGGGGCTGTGGACGGGCTGGGCTGACCGCTCTCCCCAGATCACCATGGTGGGTGACCTGAAGCACGGGCGCACGGTGCACTCCCTGGCCCGCCTGCTCACCCAGTACCGCGTCAACCTGCGCTACGTGACCCCTCCCGGCCTCCGCATGCCCCCCGACATCACCAGCTTTGTGGCCTCCAAGGGCATCCAGCAGGTGAGGAGCGGGGTGGGGGGCTGGCCCCCACACACTCCCTGGCCCCGTGCACCCCCCCAACTTTACGGTGCTGCCCCAGGAGGAGTTTGGGAGCATCGAGGAAGCGCTGCCGGACACGGATGTGCTCTACATGACCCGCATCCAGAAGGAGCGCTTCCAACGGGCCGAGGAGTACGAGGCTGTGAGTGAGGGGAACTGGGTCCTGCTGCCCTCCGGGGGCCTGGGGCCTCCCCTGCCCCAGCTCAGGGCTCTGTGTTCCCCCAGTGCTTCGGGCAGTTCATCCTCACACCCCACATCATGACGCGAGCCAAGGAGAGGATGGTAGTGATGCACCCCCTGCCCCGCGTCAACGAGATCAGGTGCGGAGGGGGAGCAGGGGTAGGGCGGCTGCAGGGTACTGCGGCTGGGGGAGGCTGGCAGGGAGTGTCTGGGGGGGTGTCTGGGAGAACGGGGTCTGAAATACACGGGGCAGAAGTGGGGGCGCTCAGGGCATGGGGGCTGTGGGAGGGCTCCGGGGCAGCGGGGCTCCGGTGTTAGCGGGGCCGCGGGCAGCGGCGTGGATGCCGCAGCGTGCTGCGAGTGTCCGGGAAGGCGGCGGGGGGTCTGGGGCAGGAGGAGGGCACTGCGGTGGGCAGGGCTGGGGCTGCTCCCGCTGGGTACGGCGGGGCAGGCTCCCGGTACGGCGGGGCCTGGCGGGTCTCGGGACTCGCGCGCGGCTCGGCGGTACCGGGCGCTGCGGGCGGGGCCGGCGGCGGCGCGGGCTGATGACGTCATTCCGCAGCGTGGAGGTGGACTCGGACCCGCGCGCCGCGTACTTCCGGCAGGCGGAGAACGGGATGTACATGCGCATGGCGCTGCTGGCCACCGTGCTGGGCCGCTACTGACCAATAAACGCTCTCGGTCGCGACACGACATCGCGCCGCGACACGCGTCACCGCGCCGCGACACGCGGGGCCATGGCGGCGCTCTGGAAGGGCTGCGGGCGGCTGCTGGCGCGGCGGCCCGGGGCGGCGCAGGCGCTCACGGCCGGTAAGGGACGGGCCCGGCCCCCGCGGCGGCCTCGCCCCGAGACCCCCGACCCCGCACACAGCCCCCCTGCCCTGCCCCTCCCGGCACACAGCCCCCCCGGCCCGTCGCCCGCCGTGTCACCCCCGCGGGAGGCAGGGCAGGACACAGCTGGGGGGCTCCCGGTGCCTCAGGGCTCTCTCTCTCGGGGGGAAGAGGTGCGGCCATGCCCCAGGCTCAGCGGGCAGCAGGGGCGCTCCCCCGGTGTGTCACAGCACGGCACCCCGGCTCCGGAGATGAGCGTCGGGGTCTGTGCTGGAGCCGGAGCGGTAGCGGGGGTTGTAAGGAAGCGCAGCCCTCGCACCCAGACCGGGGGAGGCTGTCCTGGGCCGGCCCCTCTCCCGGGAGGGGATGGACGCTGAGCTGTAACACTGGCACCTGACAAGGGCTCAGCTCCTCCGTGTTTGCCAGCAGCCAGGGGTGAAGGCACAGAGGGGCTGCGTGAGGAGAGGCTCCCAGGGCTCTGCACAGGGGATTCAGCCTCCCTGCTGCTGCTCGCAGAGCTGAGGTGCCGTAAATCTGCCCTGGCGTTGGCTCGTGGCTTTGCCGCTCCGAGGATTTGCAGCCCGGGGCTCCAGGCAGCTCTGGCCCCTTGCCCTGCCCCCTCCCCCGAGCCCACCTGAGGCTGAGGCTGGGTGGGGGGGTCCTGCTTCTGCCGTTGTTCCCGGGGCTGTGCACTGGCTGTGCTGCACTGAGGGGTGGAAGCTGGGGGGGAGTCCCTGCGTGCTCCCTGCTGCCCCTCCTGCAGCCTCCCTGCCACCCCCACTTCGCCCCCGCCCTGGTTCTCCCTGCCCCGCCACTGCCGCCCCTGCCCTCTTGCTCCCACCCACCGGGACGCTGGGCGGGCACAGCCGCGGGGTCTGGGGGCGCCCTGCTGGGCTGGGGGCTCCCCTCGCTGTGCAGGCCCTGGCCCTCAGCCCTGCCGGCCGCGGGGGGGTGGCACGATGCTCCCCTGCCTGGCTGCTGGGGCCCTGCCAGGCCGCTTAGCTGTTCCTGCTGGTATTTTTATCGGATGTCATGGAGCCTATTGCTGGCGCCTGCAGCACCGGCCGCTGCTGGCAGCCCCTGGCCCTGTGCTGGCCGGCGGCCAGAGCGGGGCTGGGAGGGGCTCCCAGGGCCGGCCCTGCCCCCTGGCCCCGGGCTGGCTCTGCCCCTTGGTGCTTCCCTTGGGCGCTGCTGTGACACGGCCGCTGTCCCCAGGCTCTGCCAGCCCGCGGGGCTCAGCCGGGGCCGCGGCCTCTCCGAGGGTGCTGGGCCGGTGCGGGGTGTGGTTCCATCGCCCAGAGGTTTCTGCCCTCGGGCTGGGCTCTCTCCCTGCTGCGGCAGGTGCCCAGCCCAGCCAGGGGGCCGTGAGCGCTCCTGCTCTCCTCGGAGCTGCCACGGGTGACCCCACCCCCGGTCAGGCCCAGCCCCTCAGCCGCTGGCTGTGCAGTGTCCGTGAGGCTTCCTGGGGGCCGTGCCCTGGGCCGGGTCCAGCCCAGCCTCCAGTGCTGCCTTCCCTCGCTGCTCCCAGAGCCCCCAGAGCTGCCAGCTGGGGCCGGGCCAGGGAGCTGCTGGCAGCTGGCTGTGCCCACTGTGTCCAGCCACACTGGCTGGCCGAGCTGCCGGCCGAGGGCTGCAGGGTCAGGCAGGGCTTTGCCTCCTGGGCCCTGGGCCAGGCTGCCAGCAGGGCCTGGGCACAGTGGGCAGGAGCACGTGCCTGCAGCCGTGACCCTGCTGTGTCCTCTCTGCCTGCGGAGAGCAGTGCCCTGGAGCTGCCATGGACACGAAGATGCTGCCCTGCTTAGGTCTGGGCCCCGTTCAGAGTCCTCTGGTCACAGGAACATCAACCTGGGGATTGGCTGGGCACCCTGGGCACCAGGTTTAGCTGGGATGAAATTCCAGCCCCACACAGGAACTGTGGCCGGGCTGTGCTGGTGGCACCCTGGACAGGCACTTGCCAAAGTCATGGCAGGGGCTGGATCTGGCTGCATTCCCAGGCCCGGGAAGGGATGCACAGACAGGTCTGTCGCTCCCAGCACAGCCCCAACACCTCTGGGCACGCTACCCTGAGCCTTCAGAGCTGGATGAGTAACAGTGATGCCTGCTGTGTTCTCCATGAAGGCCGTGCCCCTGCACCCAGCTCCTGGCAGTGCAGCCCCTGGCACTGCAGCTCCTGCACCCAGCCCCTCCAGTGCAGCTTCTGGCAGTGCAGCCCCTGGCAGTGCAGCTCCTGCACCCAGCCCCTGGCAGCGCAGCCCCTGCACCCAGCCCCTGCTCTGGCAGTGCAGCCCCTGCACCCAGCCCCTGCTCTGGCAGTGCTGCCCCTGCACCCAGCCCGTGCTCTGGCAGTGCTGCCCCTGCACCCAGCCCCTGCTCTGGCAGTGCAGCCCCTGCACCCAGCCCCTGCTCTGGCAGTGCAGCCCCTGCACCCAGCCCCTGCTCTGGCAGTGCTGCCCCTGC
>VZUI01059935.1:0-12729 GCA_013401135.1 Cettia cetti | reverse complement strand
TGCCTGTTTTCCCCCCCTGATGCCCATTTTTCCCCCCATGCCCATTTTCCCCCCCTGATGCCCGTTTCCCCTCTGTCTCCCCCAGAAGCTGGCAGCTGAGTGCCAGAGCGCTGGCTACCCGGGCACGCTGATCCCCTACAAGTGTGACCTGTCCAACGAGGAGGAGATCCTGTCCATGTTCTCTGCCATCAGGACCCTGCACCAGGGTGTGGATGTCTGCATCAACAACGCGGGGCTGGCCCGGCCCGAGCCCCTGCTCTCGGGCAAGACAGAGGGCTGGAGGACCATGATAGATGTGAGTATTCCCCCGAGGAGCAGGAGCCACTGCTCTGCCTCTCCTGGCCACCACCTGCTCGTTTCAGAGCTCCCCAGCCTGCTCTGACAAAGCTCCCACTTCCCAGAGTGGGAGGAAGGACATCCTGCCCTGCTGAGCCCTCACCTTGCAGGATGGAGGCACAGCAGCGTTTTTCCTTCGGCTCACTGGCTTCCCTGAAGGGTGGAGAGCCTTGCTGGATTTTTTTTTTTTTCTTTTCTCTCCAATAAAGCAGGAAATGGAATGGCAGGAGCTGGGTTTTGCAGCTAATCCTGTTAGTTGTGGCAGTGGGTTGTAGGAATGGGCAGATTCTTTTTGGCTTAAAAAGCTGTGTAATGCTTTTTGTCTTTATAGCTTAATTTTCTGCCCGTAATCTGATTAGGGCTGGATGTGAATGGGAGCATTTCTTGTGCTGAAATGGGAGTTGTGCACATGGCTCATCCCATTTACAACTTCTCCCTGTCCTGAAGTGCTGCTGGGCATCTTCCTGGGACTTCAGCATTTTTGGTCATTATGTGGGGACTCTTTTCTGAACATAACATTGCTCCCACAGCTGTGGGATGGTTTAGGTGTCCTTGCCGCGTCTGTGGGCAGTGAGGTGCTGAACCAGGAGCTTTCCACAGAGCAATTTCCCCTCCTGTGCCACCTTCTCTTGTGCAGGACACATTTTCCTGGCAGGAACAGCAGTGGAGCTCGTGGCTGTGAGCAGTGGCACCTCTGAGAGCTCGTCCTGGTGAAGGGAAGGACGTGCCTGAGAGGCTGTTTGGAGCTGCAGCCTCAGGGCCACAGTGGGGACGTGCCAGCTCCCCTGCTGCTCCTCCAGAGCCCTCTCAGGGCTGTGCAGAGCAGGACAGAGAAGCACACTGAGACTTCATTCTCCTGCTGCCAGGCCAAGAGCTGCCATATCCTGGCTAATTAAGTTCTTGTTAAGATTTTGGCCCGACTGCTGGCTGCTGTGGCTGCAGGCAGAGCGAGCTGAGCTCAGCTTTGTGTGCCCAGCCAGGCTTTTGTGGGCTGCCCAGCCTGGGTCACTGCACAGCCACCTCTCCCCGGCCCCCGTTGCCATGGAGGCTTCAAAGAAAATGAAGAGGAGTGGAGCTGAGGCTGAGCTGCTGTTCAGCAGGGCAGGCTGGGCCCTGGGGGTCACCTGGGGGCCCTGGGGGTCACCTGGGCCCTGGAAAATCCTTGTCCTGGTCCCTGGGCTGTGTCCTGTGTGGATCCCTCAGGGGTGCTGCGTGTCCCTCGTGCCCCTTTTTGTCAGCTGGGCAGGCTGGGGGGATTTGTGGCTTTTCCCAGCTGGAAGCCCTGCCCCAGTCCATGTTCCCTTCCCTGGCTGCTCAGCTGGAAGAGGTCCCTTCCCCTCACCTCCCACCACTTTTAGGGAGAAATATTTTGGAGTGGGGCTGGTCCTGTGTGACACACTCCAGCCTTGGGGTCACAGTGGCTCAAGGTCTGGGGGCCTGTGGGGTCCCCCTGCTTGTGGGGTGCTTTGGGGTGGGATGGGGAGGAGGAGAGGCAGGGTGGTGCCCCTACAAAGGCAGTGTCAGGAGGCCAGGCTGGGTTTTATCCCCAGGGATGATCTGCAGGGCTCCCCTGCTCCCACTGCTTGGCAAAAGTGCTGTTGCAGCAGCCTGAGCCTCCCAAGCTTTCCCTCTCCCCATCCTCCCAGCAGCTGCTGCCTTGGCTCCTGGATTCTGAGCTAATTGAACAACCCTGCAAGGTGAAGGCAAAGCCCTGGGGTGCTCCAGAGCCCAGGGCCTCACCCAGCCCAGCCTGGGCAGCCCCCCAAGCCTGAGCTTTGCTTTTTGTGCTGCTCCAGAGGGGTGGGAACAGCTCAGTGCAGTTTTCCCTTTTGTTCTGTGTCTTGTGGCTGCGTGGCAGTGTCCCCTGGCAGTGTCCCCTGGCAGTGCCCCTGTCCCCAGGTGCCCTGGGGGGCTCTGCAGGGCCAGCCCCCCCCGGCAGTGCCCCCCAGCCCCAGGGCAGCCCTGGCCAGGCTCCTTCCCCTCCCAGGGAGGGCTGCCAGCTCCCTTCACGGGCCACTGGGCTTTGCAGAGCTGTGTGGCAGCAGGGAGGCTCCTTCCCAAGCTGCCTTGGAGAGCAGTGTGCTGGGAGATGCTCCTAAGTTGTTTCTCTTTCTTTCTTTTTTTTTTTTTTTTTTTTTTTTTCTTTTTAGAAAGCAAATTTCAAAGTGAAAAGGTTCCCATTTACCAGGTAACCACTGTAGGAGCTTTTCCTTCTGTTCCTCATCTGCAGTGCTGCTGTTATAAAGAAGTGAGATGGCAATACAGCTCTTAAAACTCCTTTTTTCTGCTCTTAAGACTTCATATTGCTTGAAATATAAATCCCTGTCCAAGCTGAGTTCTAAAAACTGATGTTAGGTAGGATAGACATCCAGGATACTGAGTATAGGAAATCCAGACTGGATTTTACATTCCAGGAGTCCATCTCAGGTGTGTTCCAGGGCACCTCTGGGCTGCAGGATGGGAAAAGTTTCCAAACAGCCATTGATCCATCCATGCAGGAGGCATTAGGGCCTTAAATTAAAGGCTTTTCTTCTTTTTTTTTTCCATTTTTGGTAAATTGATTTTTGTTTCCATGCATTTTTTATGAGCTTTGAGGCTCTGTGTCCTTCCAGATCCCCCTCTCAGCATCCTCCTTCTTGCTATATATCTAAACCATGTTATAATTTACTTATTCCTCTCCTTTTCTAACGTTCTGGTTTGTTATTGTCTGGTATTGATCCCCAAGGTGGGAGCAGCTTCTCCCCAGGCTGCAGGATGTCTGGAATTATGGATGTTTGGAGGGAAGGTGCCCCCTCAGGCAGGTTCTGAGCCCATTCTCCCTTGGTTCACAGCTCCCCCCCTTTTCCCAGTGGTTTGTGAGGCTGGAGCAGAGTCCTGGTGTGCAGGAGGGGCTGGGTGCTGTGCAGCTCCTTCACTGACCTTTCCAGCCAGGAATTCCAGCTGACCTTCCCATTTTCCCTGCTCAGGGCACGCAGGGGGCTGCAGCACACACCATCCCACTCCTCTAGACACAGAGTGGGTTTGATTCTTGGCATTATTCACTGACAAGCCAGGCTCTGTTCCTCTTGCTTTGCTGCACCATCTGTGCAGGGATGTGTTTGCTGTGAGCTGCGTTTCCATCTGTGCTCTGGAGCTGGGGCTCTCCCTTGGATGCCTTGGGAAAGGATTCTGGGAAAGGGAAATGCTGAGCACTTCTAGGAACGGGATCTTTGATATTTTCCAGTCTGGTGATTGGAGCAGCTCGTTAATTGCTGGGAGATGTGCTTTGTGTCACCAGTGTGGTTCATGTCACCAGTGTGCTTTGTGCCACCAGTGTGCTTCGTGTCACAGAGCTGAGCAGGGCCCAGGTGTGTTGGCCATCCTGGCCAGGGGACCTTTGGACTCTGCTTAAAATAGGAGCAGGCAGCAAAGTGTCTGCTGTGGGTATTTGTAGCAGCACCTGGGGGTGATACACACTTGCTCATTTTCCAGGCCTGTTTTTAGGTTCCTCAGCGCCTGCTCCAGGTTTTGAAATGGGATTTTCACTCTGTGCTGGTGGGAAAAGGCCACCCCAGCTCAGCTGCCTCCAGCCAGTTGTTTTGTTGTACCCTGGGCTTTTATCACAGGGCTCTGGACTGTCCCATCTGGCTGCTGATTGGGATCTTGCTTTGCCAGGAGCTGTCAAAACCTTGTAACTTTGCCCAGGCCAGGGATGGCTGCTCGGTGAGGCTGTGCAGGCTTTGGGAGCATGTTACCCTCTAGTGGCTTTGGAGAGGGAGTTGGGAGTGAGAGCTCCAAAAGCCAGCTGGGCTGGGGCACCTGGGGCAGCCAGGGAGGCAGGGATCTTGTCTGGCATGAGGGGTTTGACACCAGCAGGGCCTGCATCCCTATCCCAAAGGATTGGTCAGGCTGGAGAGGGTGACTCCTGCTTCCCCTGACTTTCCCATCCTGCTGTGGAATCCCAAAGCCTGCCCATGCCCTGCCTGCTCTGGGCTTCCCCCCAGTGCTGAGGGATCCTCCTGCTGCCCTCTCTGCTCGTTTTCTTCCTGGCACAGCCAGGTGAGTTCCCAGGTTAAAGATTTATCTCTGTGGTTCCAGGTGTGGTGGCCGAGGTGCCCAGCAGTGACTCTGCTGGACCAAAGGGCATTGGATGGGCTGAGGGCTCCCCTCCCATGCCTGGGTGCTCCCAGCAGCAGATCAACACCCTGAGCATCTCTGGCCAGGACAGAACCCTCAGGGATGGCCTCTGGCACTGAATGGGACCAGACAAAAGCAGATCCTTGAGCTGACCCCACTCCTCTTTGTGCTGCTCAGTAATTGCATCCCGCAGCTCCATCCCTTCCCAAAGCAGTGTCCCTGTCCTGCCTGGCCCTTTGTGCCAGCAAGCCCAGAATTGTTCTACCCCACTCTTGTTCCTTCTTTTCCCTGTGATGATCCCCAGCCCTCTCCATCCCTCCTTCCTGCTGCTCCACCCATTTATGGTGGCACCTGCCTTCTGACTCAGGAATTCATCCTGGAGATTTCACCCCCTGCAGTGTGCTCAGACCCTTTGTGCTGCTCTCTGGGGTTAGACAGGACCTGCCAGGGGATGCTCACACCCTTTCTGGAGGCCTCCAGCAAAACCCCTCCCAAATCTCAGCCCCTTGAGCAATCAGCACTGCTGCTGAGCTCCTTGCTCCTCAGCCCTGCACGTACCTCTGGGCCCTTTGTATTCCAGCTGGGAGAATTTCCTTATCTTTACCTTCCCAGCAGCTCTGACTCTGTGTTTTATGGCCAGGGAAGGCTGGAGGCAGCCCTGCATTAATGCTTGGAGGTGATAGGAGTGAGTTTAACCCAGCCAGGGCAGTGCTGGTCCAAAGAGCAAGAGCCTGGAATGCTCTGGATGCTGAAGGAGCGGGGAAATTGCCAGTCAGGGCTGAGGAAGGTGTCAGCAGGCAGTGACAGGAGGGGGGCTGCACACCCCCAGGGTGACTTGCCCACTCTGGTGCTCCCTGTGGCACCAGGTGATCTTTGGTTCCCGTGCCTGGGAGCTCTTTTGGGGCCTCCTCTGAGCTGCTGCTGCTCTGACAGGCAGGATCTGGGATTTCCTCGTTAAGGAGCTGACCTAATTACCTGCTGGGTGTGCCCTGCCCAAAGCCCGGAGTGCTCAGTGCTGGGCAGAACTCCCAGCTCTGTCTGCTGCCCACAGCTCTGCTCTCCCTTCATTTGGCTTTCCACTTGTCCCTAAAACAACCAGGTCCATTTATTTCTGCTCTCCCTGGGTGTCTGTGCAGCCCCTGCCCCTGTGGCTGCAGCCCCCAGCTCAGGTCTGGGCTGTGAGGGTGAGCAATTCCCTCTTTGGGTTTTCCTGGGAGTTCCCTGGGAACTGATATTCCCGATTTTGGGTGCTCCAGGGGTGCCAGGCAGGGCTGCTGCCCTTCATTTCTGCATTTTTTCTCCCTGCTCAGGTCAATGTGATGGCTGTGAGCATCTGCACCCGGGAGGCCTATCAGTCCATGAAGGAGAGAAACATCGACGATGGGCACATAATTAACATTAACAGGTGAACAAAGGGGCTCTGGGATCAGCCTCGGGGCCTCCCTGCTCCTCCCTGCCCCACAGGATTTCAGCACTGGCTGGGGTCAGCCTTGGGGGTTTTCTCCTCCTCCCTGCCTTACAGGAAGGGTTTAAGCACTGGAGTTTCAAGCTGGCTGTGGTGCTGATGGGATTTTGATACTTCAAACTTTATCTTTGCTGGTCTAAAGCAAGGAAGACCAAACCAGGGAGAAAATGCTAATCCAAAGCAGGGAGAACAGGCTGGTATCAGCCTCTCCTGATGGGTGAAGCTTGATTTCTGGAGCTGGTCAGGAAGTTCTGGCTGTGTCCAGAGCAGCCTGTGGTGCTGCCAGCCTCTCAGGGGGTTTCCTGTGATGCTCTGAGTGCCCTGGGGGTCCCTGCCAGGTGCCAGCAGTGTCCCCTGTGCTCTGTCCCCAGCATGAACGGGCACAGCGTGGTGCCCCAGTCCGTGGTGCATTTTTACAGTGCCACCAAGTACGCGGTGACGGCGCTGACCGAGGGGCTGCGGCAGGAGCTGCGCGAGGCCAGGACACACATCCGGGCCACCGTGAGTGCCAGGGCCCCCTGCCCTGCTGGGAGCCCTTCCCCTTCCCCTTCCCCTTCCCTTCCCTTCCCTGGCAGTGCCAAGGGAATGCAGAAGTCGTGCTCAGCACGCTGGGGATGGTGAGGAAATCCTGTGGGAAGCTGTGGCTCTCTTGCCCAGGCAGGAAAGGGGGTGTCCCTATCCCTCACCTTCCCCTGCCTTGCACAGCCCTTTCCTGGGATCAGGGAATCACAGAACAGCCCAGGCTGGCAAGGGCCCACAGTGATCATCCACTCCAGCTCCTGGCACTGCACAGACACCCCAAAATCCCACCCTGGGAGCACTGTCCAAACATTCCTGGAGCTCTGGCAGCCTTGGGAGTGTCACCTTCATTCCCTGGGGAGCCTGGGTGCTGCCCCAGCACCCTCGGGGGGAAGAACAGAGCCAGCTCAGCCTTTGCTGGATCCACAGGGATGTGAAGAGCCCCAGCAGTGCCATCCCACACACAGAGCAATCCCAGAGCAATCCCAGCCCCAGCAGTGCCATCCCAGAGCAATCCCACACCCTGAGCAATCCCAGAGCAATCCCAGAGCCCCAGCAGTGCCA
Source organism: Cettia cetti (assembly GCA_013401135.1). Classification (NCBI taxonomy): domain Eukaryota; kingdom Metazoa; phylum Chordata; class Aves; order Passeriformes; family Sylviidae; genus Cettia; species Cettia cetti. The sequence continues at coordinate 5,729 of VZUI01059935.1, read as the reverse complement.
TCCCACACCCTGAGCAATCCCAGAGCAATCCCAGCCCCAGCAGTGCCATCCCACACCCTGAGCAATCCCAGAGCAATCCCAGCCCCAGCAGTGCCATCCCACACCCAGAGCAATCCCAGAACCCCAGGCTGTGCACAGAAGGTGTGGAAAGGGATGTTTTTGGGTGCACAAAGTGGGCAGTAGCTTGTTGGGGGGTCACATGAACAGAGGGAGGCACTCAGCTGGGCTGTTGGTGCTCAGTCAGAGCTTTTCCCTGTTTTTCTTTGCTTCTCTGTCCCTCTGGGGTGTGAGGAGGGAAGTACCCACCAGAGGTACCTGCCACAACAATCATTAAGCCAAGGTCTGATCCCTTCAGCTGTTCCCTTAAAAAATGGGTGGGAAAGGAGAATAACAGAAAACAGAATTTTAAATTTTTTTTTTAATTCTTTTACTGAAGGGGAATTACAAATCCTATTAGGATGTGCTCTGCTTTTTTCCAGTGTATATCTCCAGGACTGGTGGAAACAGGATTTGCTTTTAAACTTCATGATAACGACCCTGAGAGAGCTGCTGCAACCTATGAGAGCATTCGGGTAGGACTTGGAGGAATGGAAACAGAGGGAAGTGGCTCTGATTATAACTGGACAGTCTTTCTCCTGGCTAATGGCTCCAGAGAGTGCCCAGTGCACTCCAGTCTCAGCCCTCAAACATCAAATTTTCCACTGGTATTTGCACACTGTGTAGGTTTCCATCTGGGTTCAGTTTCCAGCTCCTTTTTTATTTTGATGCTTCTGTAAACAAGTCTCAGTCAGCTTTGCCATTTTGCAGGCTGTGACTTCTTCCTGGCAGAGAAGACGGGCCAAGCAGAGGTGCCAGCACAAGGAGAAGTGTTGTCTTGCAGGTGGCACGGGATTTCCTGTGGGAATTCCTGGTCAGGATGGCATTGCCTGACCTGGCAGAGTTACTGTGCCAGCAGCTGAGATCACTCACAGCAAGCGAAGAATTATCAGCCCCAGGCACATCCTTGGTTAAATTGTTAATGGATTGGGTATTTCCTGCTGGCTTGCACCTTCTGGAGATGCCCCAGTGACACTGTGTGACCTCTCTGTGGCTGGGCAGGAGAGCAGGGATCTCCTGGGAGCTCTGTGTGCTGCCCTTTGACCCAGAGCCCCTTTGCTGTCGTTGCAGTGTCTCAAGGCTGAAGATATGGCCAATGCTGTCATCTATGTCCTCAGTGCCCCTCCTCACGTTCAGGTAGGCTGGGGCTGAGCCTGGGGGGGCTGGGGGCTGCCCTGGCCTGGCTGATCCAGCCCTGCATCAGCTGGGAGCTCAGGGAGATTAGCAGGGATCGTCTCTGTTTACACTGCAGGGGTGGAGGCTCTGGGGTGGCACTGCTGGGGCTGGGATGGCTCTGGGATGGCTCTGGGATTGCTCAGGGTGTGGGATTGCTCTGGGATGGCTCTGGGATTGCTCTGGGATTGCTCAGGGTGTGGGATTGCTCTGGGATGGCACTGCTGGGCTGGGATTGCACTGGGATTGCTCTGGGATTGCACTGGGATTGCTCTGGGATTGCTCAGGGTGTGGGATGGCACTGCTGGGGCTCTGGGATTGCTCAGGGTGTGGGATGGCACTGCTGGGGCTCTGGGATTGCTCTGGGTGTGGGATGGCACTGCTGGGGCTCTTCACATCCCTGTGGATCCAGCAAAGGCTGAGCTGGCTCTGTTCTTCCCCCCGAGGGTGCTGGGGCAGCACCCAGGCTCCCCAGGGAATGAAGGTGACACTCCCAAGGCTGCCAGAGCTCCAGGAATGTTTGGACAGTGCTCCCAGGGTGGGATTTTGGGGTGTCTGTGCAGTGCCAGGAGCTGGAGTGGATGATCACTGTGGGCCCTTGCCAGCCTGGGCTGTTCTGTGATTCCCTGATCCCAGGAAAGGGCTGTGCAAGGCAGGGGAAGGTGAGGGCACACTCTGCCCTTTTGGATGCTGCCATCTGAGATTTGCTGGGAGTCCTGGCTTCTCCCAGATGACACGTTGGAGCTGTTCCCCCAGGGAACAGCAGACAGGGACTCTCCTCCTGAGAAACAAGAAATACTTGGCCAGCTTTGGGCTGGAGCAGGGGCAGAGTTGCTGTTGTGAGAGCAGACTTTGATCCCCAGAGCTTCCTCAGTGCCTGGGGTGAACTCTGCTCCCTGCAGCAAGACGTGTTCCCTGGCACTGCATCACTGGGGATAGCTGGCTTTTCTTGGCTCAAAAAGATAAAAACTCCTGCCTGTGGCAGCTCTGTGAGCCAGCCCAAACTGCAGCCTGGCGCCCTGAGGTTCATCCTGCACCTTTTCCATGCAGTTTGAGCTTTGGCCACCTGCTAAAGGCAGAGCAGGTGCCTTCATTCACCTCTGCCCTCCTCACAGCTCTGCTGATCAGGCTCCTGCTCAGAGGCTGGTGCAGCACTGAAGTGCCAGGGTTCCAGTGCACAATTCCAGTTCCAGCCCGTGCTGGTCTCTTGCAGATCGGGGATATACAGATGAGGCCCACGGAGCAGATTTCCTAGCAGGAGAAGAGGATGAGGAGGACCATGAGCAGCACCCTGCCCACTCCACTTGGAACCCTCTGGCAGCCCAGGGTTCCCTCAGCTGGCTGGCAACGTTTTAATCAAGTACCAAGGATCATGTTTGAAGAATTATTTTTCTCTCCCTCTCTCTGAGCTGGTGCTGGTGCTGAGCCAGTTTGAAAGAAAAAAAAAAAAAAGAACAACCACAAACTCGTAGTGGGTCTCCTTGTCCCCCACTGCTTTCTGAAACTGCTTAAGAGTAAAAAATGTGTTTGAAAATAATGCAGGGAAGTGGTTTGTGGAAGATGGTTTGTCTCCAGGCTGGTTTATTCTTCCTTTTGCTTTCTTTTCAAGGTTTGTTTGATCTTAGTTGCTGATGCTGTGTGTGGACCTAGGTGAAGTGGCACAAGGTGTTTGCCAGCTTCAGTGTGCTTAGGGTCTGAGATTTTCAGTGGATGTCACACATGAATCCATCTAATACTTTTGAGTTTATTTTCATTGGGTTGATTACTGATGGTGATGATGCATGTGATATTTTCTATTTCTTTTGTACTCCACTGCCCTAACCCCAGTGTAGAACCTCCCCCAGCCCTCCTTTCCCCTTCACGTGAATCATGCCTGCCAAGTTTGAGGAAGTATAAATGTGTGTGCTTGATATTTCTCTTTTTTTCTAGGTAGGTAAATAGTTGGAGGAGAAGCACCTGTCCCTGTGCAGGTTAGGATGATAATCTAAGTGGCATAGTTACAGTAAGAGTGAGTTGTTTGGTATTTTTAATAAAAACTAAACGTGTGCTGTCTTGTGATCACCTCTATCCTTGGTATCATCTCCCAGCACTCTCGATGTTCTGTATGTGATATTTGCATGCATTGACACTTTTCTGGAAATGTGGATTGCTCTGGTGCTGTTGAAATGCTGGTGCTGAGGAGCTGGAAGTGGTGGAAGTTTATTTTTATGTAGAGACACAAATTCTGAGAGAGAGAGAGAGAGAGAGAGCGCGAGGAACGAGCCGTGCCGAAGATGTCCAGAATGAGGAGAGATTTGTAGGGGCATTTTGGCTACAAAAAGCAGCAGGTGAAAGGTCTGGCTGAGATCTCGTGTTGGTGCAGCCCCAGTGTTTGGCTCTGGGTTTTCTCTGAGCTGAGGGAGAAGAGAATTGGCCCCAAAGCAGAGCTGGAGTTGTCTCGAGCCTCTCTGCAGGGAGGTCTGTGTGTGTCCTGGAGCTCTGGGACACGTTGCCTTAAGGTTGCAGGCCCTGTGCAGCTCCTGCTGGGCTCCAGGCAGCGGTTCAGAAGGTCAGGGATGGTCAGTTGGTCAGAGCAGAGGATGGAGAGCCCGGGGAATCGGGGTTGGATTGTTTGGCTCACAGCAGGAGAGCCCTGGGAGCTCATCTGTGTCACCCCTCTGCAAGGGCTGGGCCACCAGACACGAGCTCAGCTCCCTGAACAGCCTTGGGCAAGTCACTTTACCTCTCTGCCTCAGTTTCCCCGTCTGGAGAATGGGGATAATGACACTCACCTACCTCACAGGGGTGTTGTGAGGACTCACAAGCTTTTGTAAAGCACTTTGACCACGACAGGCGCTGTGTAAGTGCTGAGTGTTGCTATTGAAGTATTATTGTGAATTAAACCTTGTGATACCTAGAATTCCTTGTGCCAAAGGTGAGCAGCCGTAGGAGGATACAAGGAGAAAACTGGCAAAAGGTTCCTTTCATGATGGCAAAAACAAAAGGCAATTTGTCCCTTTTTTCCCCTCTTTATTAACACATGGTGTGTTCTGTCCATTCCTCACCTGTCACCAGTTTCTACTGACAAGTGCAGCTGGATTTGGCTTTTTAATTTATTGTGAGTGGAATCCCAGCCCCTTGGGAAGTCTTGCACTGCCCTGCCCCAGGATGCCAAGGTGGTGCCTTTGTGTGGATTCCCAGCAGGTGCCTTGGGCAGTGTTTGCAACCTTTAGTAATTCAACCACCTTTAGCAGAAGGTGGTTGAATTACTAAAGAGGCCAAAAAAAAAAAATAAATTGAGAAATTAGGAACTTCTGAGCAGAAAAAGACCGAGAAGGGATGTGGGCAGCGGTGGTGAAACACTGAATTGTGGCAGCAGCTGTGTGCAAAGTTCAGCAGATGTTGAAATGTGTGGCTGAGGAGGGACTTTACATCTCCCTGTGCTGTAAAAGGAGGATTTGGAGAGAATTGCTTAAGGTGCAGAACCTTGACAAAGGGTTTGTCCGGGTAGTTGCTCCCTGCAAACACAACCTGGCTGCCCTGCAGCCCTGGAATTTGTTTGTTGTTTGTTTTTCCCAAGAACATTTGTAAATCTCCAAAGTAACCTGGAGATGATGTGCAGTATATTTTTCCATTTGAAGTGTGGTTTTAGGGGATCATCCCTGCTGCCTGTTCAGCTCCCCCACGAAGGAGAGCTCCTGGTGTTTTGGGTGGCCTTGGTGGCACCTCCTGCCACCCTCCTGGGATGAGATGGGACACAACTCCGAGGCAGTGAAACCCCTCGAACGTGAGGATCAGTCAACTCTGTAATTTATCAGTAGCTTTCTAATTGTGAACTGTACAATAAAGAATAAAAAGAGAGGCACACTGTGGTTCGTCTGTGGTGTGGGTTTTTTTGTAGTTAAAACTGAACAACCTCTTTGCTGTTCACAGTCAAAGTTTTGTTTGTGGAATGACCCAAACAGAATCCTTCTGTTTTGGGGTCTTTCTGAGGAAAACCAGAATTTCTTTCTAGAGCTGGACAGCCTCCACTTATCTTGGGAATAACCTGTGGAGATCTGTCCGGGGATTCTGGGGCTCCCCAGTCCCGGGGTCTGTCCAGGAGCTCTGGGATGCTCTGTTCCCATTCCCGGGCTCTCTTTGGGGTCCCTGGGGTTTCCTGTTCCTGGGATCTGTCCTGGGTCTCCGGGATGATCTGTTCCCGGTGTCCGGGCTCTCCGGGACGCTCCGTTCCCATTCCCGGGCTCTCCGGGACGCTCCGTTCCCATTCCCGGGCATTCCGGGACGCTCCGTTCCCGTTCCCGGGCATTCCGGGACGCTCCGTTCCCGTTCCCGGGCTCTCCGGGACGCTCCGTTCCCATTCCCGGGCATTCCGGGACGCTCCGTTCCCATTCCCGGGCATTCCGGGACGCTCCGTTCCCGGGCTCTCCGTTCCGGTTCCCGGTGTCCCCGCCCGCCGCCAGGGGGCGCTGTCGCGCGGG